>CAUYQV010150235.1:0-26695 GCA_963574575.1 Galagoides demidoff | reverse complement strand
ATGGCATCACAGCTCATAGCAACCTCCAACTCCTGGGCTCAAGCGAGTCTCCTGCCTCTGCCTCCCAAGTAGCTGGGACCACAGGCGCTCGCCACAACGCCTGGCCATTTTTTGGTTGCAGCCATCATTGTTGTTTGGCGGGTCCGGGCTGGGGATTCGAACCCACCACCTTAGGTGTACGTGGCTGGCGCCTTAGCTGACTGAGCCACAGGTGCCGAGCCAATAGGTTAAATTTTTATGCTAACACTATTACATGCCAATCTCTTAATTATTCCAAATGTCTAATAACACTGACTTTTCTTGTTTAAACAAATTTCCCAAATGTAATCAATATATCAAAATACTTAAATATAGACTGAAATTTATTGCTGTAGCTTAATAGTGTCATTTCATTCAGGAGTCTTAAAATACTGTAGCTGATTCACAAAATATAATTTTACTCATCTATTCTGAGTCAGCTTGTCAATAAAGTATCTAGGAACCTCAGAATTAAGCACAGGGAAGTAAGCAAGAGGGTGAGTAAGTCAAAGGCTTGTGTGCCGTCACCACTTAGGATCTAGGCTTGAGGAAGTACAAATTCTAGTTGCACAAGGGGTGAAAGAAAATCTTGGCTTAATTTGTTTTTTATCAACAGCTTTATAGAGATATAAGTCGTATATCACAAAATTCAGCCTTTTAAATTGTACAATTCAATGGCTTTTAATATATTTATAGAATTGCACAAACATCATCAATATCTAAGTTCAGAACATTTTCATTACATCAAACAGAAACTTTATATCCATTAGCAAACATATCCCATTTCCCATCCCTCCAGCCCTTGGCAACCAGTAATCTAGTTTGTGTCTGTGTGTATTTGGATAATGCATATTAATGGTATCATACCATAAGTGGCCTTTTGTGACTGGCTTCTTTCACTTAGCATAGTGTTTTCAAGGTTCATACATGTTGTAGTGTGTGTTAGTGCTTTTTTCCTTTTTATTGTAGAACAATATTTCATTTTATGAATTTACAAGATTTTATTTGTCCATTCATTAATAAGGGGCATTTGAGTTGCATCCCTTTGGGGCTATTGTGAACAATACTGCTATGAACATTCATAAACAATTTTCAAGGACTTAGTTTCAGTACTCTTGGATATATGCTTATAACTAGAATATCTGTGTCTTGGCCAGGCACGGTGGCTCATGCCTGTAATCCTAGCACTGTGGGAGGCAGGTGGACTGCCTAAGCTAACCAGTTCGAGACTAGCCTGAGCCAGAGCAAGACCCCATATCTAAAAAAAAAAAAAAAATAGCCAGGCATATTGTAGTGGGTGCCTGTAGTCCCAGCTACTTGGGAGGCGAAGGTAAGAAAATTGCTTAAGCCCAAGAGTTTGGGATTGCTATGAGCTGTTGACACCATAGCACTTTACCAAGGGCGACAAAGTGAGACTTTGTCTCAAAAAAAAAAAAAAAGAAAACAAAAAACAATAGCTGTGTCTTATGGTAAATCTATGCTTAACATTTTGAGAACTAGCAAAACTGTTTTCCAAAGTGGATTTGCCATTTTATAAACATACTAGCAATGCATGAGTGTTCTAATTTCTCCACATTTTCACCAACACTTTTTATTTTCTTTGTTGTTATAGCCATTCTAATGGATATGAAATGGTCTCTCTTTGTGTTTTGATTTGCACTTTTCTAATGATCAACAATGTTGAATAGCATTTCATGTGCTTAATGTCTATTTGCATACCTTCCTCATGTTTAAGTAGCCACCTTGCAACCATTTAAAAAATGTCTATTCATATCCTTTGCCCATTTTTTAATTGAGTTGTTTGTGTTTTAATTGTTGAGTTGGGAAGTTTCTTTATATATTTTGGATTCAAGTCCTTTATTAGTACATGATTTGCAAATATTTTCTCCCACTCTGAGGTCTTTTTTCTTTTTCAGTGGTGTCCTCTGAAGAACGAAGATTTTTAATTTGGATGAAGTCAATTTTTTCAATTTTTAAAAAAATTATCTCTTGTACTTTTGGCATTATATATTAGAAGCCATTGCATAAAGCTTGGTTACAAAGGTTTATGTATAAGTTGTTTTCTAAGAGTTTTATAGTTTGAGCTCTTGCATATATGTCTTTGATTTATTTTGAACTAATTTTTGTATATGTGTGAGGTAGGGGTCCACTTTATTCTTTTGTATATAAACATACAACTCTCCTACACTATTTGTTGCAAAGACAATTCTTTCCCCATTGAATTGTGTTGGCACCTTCATCAAAAATCAAATCACTATAAACATAAAGGCTTATTTCTAGACTCTCAGTTCTATTTCACTGACCTCTATGTCTATTCTTACTGCCAATAACACACTGTTTTGATTACTGTAGCTTCATAGTAAGTTTTCTAACCAAGAAACATGAGTCCTGCAACTTTTTCTTTGTTTTCAAAATTGTTACAGTTACTCTGGGCCCCATGTTATTCCATATGAATTTTAAGATCAGCTTATCAATTTCTACAAAAAAAAAAGTCTTGGCTTAATTTATATCAACATACAACAGTTACTGGTCTAGTGGACAGGACACAATTAACTACCTCCCCAAGAAGTGATCATTAGAGCAAGTGAGTTAAGCCTCATGTTCCAGGTGGTGTATCCTACATAGAACAGGCCCTCAGTTACTCTGAAAGAACAGAAGCAGACTTTAGCCCCTAAGATGGAGGAGAGAGCTGACAAGATCTGGACAAAATCTGAAAGTTAGAGCCAAGAAACTCAAATTTCGAGGCCCAGAAATGTAGTATAAAAGAGAAGGATTATAACATGAGGGAGCCATAGCCAAAAGCACTTTGTGCCAGCCATTGTGCAATGGAAGGATCCAAAGTGCACCAGTGATTACTTCTATAATTACTTTGTCACAGAATCATTGATGTTAAACAGAGGTCATATTACCAGCATGGCCCATCCACCAAAGCAAATTCATCCTACAATAATAATAATGAATGTCTAGGAAGCACTTTCTAGTTCACAATACCTGTCATGTTATCTTCACAAGAACCAGCATGGTAGCTATTATTTAAGGATCAGTTTACAAACAGTCAATGAACTTCTTTTTTTTTTTTTTTTTTTTTTTGAGACAGAGTCTCACTATGTTGCCCTCAGTAGTGTGCCATAGCATCACAGCTCCCAGCAACCTCAAACTCTTGAGCTTAAGCCATTCTCTTGCCTCAGTCTCCCAAGTAGCTGGGACTATAGGCACCTACCACAAAGCCCAGCCATTTTTTTGTTGCAGTTGTCATTGTTGATATTAGCTGGCCTGGGCTGGGTTCGAACCCACCACCCTGCTCACTGAGCTATGTGTGCTGCCTCAATGAACTTCTTAATGACTTATTTGGACCCTGGTGATATAAAGATGAAAGAAGAAAATCCATTTCCTTCAGTATTAACTTAATGATGCAGAGATGCAAATATATAGTTGAGTAATATATAAGTTGGATAATTATAATATTAAAAGTGATACTAATGGACATGTAAGTCAGGTGCTTCTGGAAATGTACAGAAAGAAGCTCCTATTCTGACTGGGGGCATGTGTTCAGGAATAAATAGGGTGACAAAATTAAACCTAGATGTGTAAGAAGTCCTGAAAAAGACAGCCCAATGTGAAAAAAGGGGGGAAAGTAGAGCAATTCTTCTACCATTTCTGTACCTTTGCCTGTGGCATCTTTATTTCCCTTTTCTCCAGCTGTGTTTTAATAATTCTGTTTAAGCCTTACTCTTACTTGAAGCAGTGAAAATAAACACATATAGAATTAATGAGAATCTTCCTTGATAATCCTTATTAAGCTAATATCTGAGGAATAAAGAACTCTCCATATTAAAAATATTAAGAGTACTTTCATCTTAAATTTATCTTCTTATTTTTTTCCCAGGATTTACTTGAAAGCATCATGGGCATGTTAGACAATGCAATTACATCATAAATGCAAATCTTAATTTAATTTCCACTTCATTTTATTTTTCCTCATGGTATTCAATGTGAAGAGGCCGGGTCTAGTTTCTGGGACTATGTTATAGTAAAAGAGCACCTCTAACTGAGGTGGATTAAGTTGGAAATATTTCATAAATTTAAGGAATAATTATTACTTTTTTCCAAATCTGGTCATTTCTTCTTTATTTCATTGTGGTTACTTTTAATGCAGCAAAACACCATTAACTGAAATCATTGAATCAGGCACTGTTGGCTATACCTGATAGCTATTCCTATCTTTATCATTAGTACAGAAACCCAAGGAAGCCACATGGGAGAAGGGCTTTTCTGCCAACCCTAAACACTAGATTATGATTGATCTATATACAGGTTAGACTTAGACTCTAAAATAAGCCTAGTAAACACAAACCCTTTGCTAATGATTGGTTCATAGGTGAGCATGTGACCTGGTTCTGGTTTTGAAAAAAGAAAAACTTTGATGTTGGGACTCCCAATAACAATTTTACTTCCTTATGAAAAGAGAAAGGCAGGGAGACCTGTCTCTTCTTACTACCTTGAACAAGGCTGCATGAGGATGTAGTGTCCTGAGCGGTAGTAGACACCTTGGAACCATTTGCAATAGGCCCAAGCATAAACAGCCAACATATGAGGAAGGCAGAGCTGAGAGAGACACATAATATGACATTGTTCACCAGTTATACCTGCACCTACTTTAGACTTCTTGTTTTATGAAGTAAAACAATGCTGTTTTGGTTGCTATAGCCTTAAAAAATAATTTGAAGTCAGGTAATGTGATGCCTTCAGATTTGTTCTTTTTCCTTAGGATTTCTTTGACTATTCAGGGCCTTTTCTGGTTGTATATGAAATTTAGAATTATTTTTTCTAGATCTGTGAGAAATGACATTGAAATTTTTATGGAAATTGCATTGAATCTATAAATCACTTTAGGCAGTATGGACATTTTAACAATGGTGATTCTTCTAATCTATGAGGCATGGGATGTTTTTCCATTTGTTTGTATCATCTATGATTTCTTACGAGGCATGGGATGTTTTTCCATTTGTTTGTATCATCTATGATTTCTTACACCAGTTTTTTTTTTTTTGCAGTTTTTGGTCGGGCCTGGGTTTGAACCTGCCACCTCCAGTATATGGGGCTGGCACCCTACTCCTTTGAGCCTCCCTTTCACCAATTTCTTATAGTTCTCCTTATAGTAATCTTTCACCTCCTTGGTTAAGTATGTTCCTAGGTATTTTATTTTCTTTGTAGCTACTATACATAGTATTGAATTATTGACTGCTATTAGAATATAGAAATTCTATTGATTTGTGTACATTAATTTTCTAGCCTGAAACATTACTGAATTTATTTATCAATTCTATGAGCCTTTTGGTGGAGTTTTTTGTGTTTTCTAAGTACCAGGTTAACAAACAATGACACTTTAGACCTCATCTTTGCTGACTTGGATGCCCTTCATTTCTTTCTCTTTCCTGACTGCTCTAGCTAGGACTTTCAGTGCTACGTTGAATAAAAGTTCTGACAATGAGCATCTTTGTCCCATTCCAGTTCTTAGGGGGAATACAAGCTGCATGTTTTGCCACTTTGTCACTAGAGTTAATGTCTTAGTTTTACAGATCTTTTATAAACCCCTAAGTCTCAGGGTTCAAGGGACTGAGGTCAGATCTGAGATGTAAATGCTCTGTGACCTTAGTCACGTCACTCAACCAACCTGGATCTCAGTTTCCTAACCATGAAAAAAGGAACTTGGACAAAAATAATCTTGAGGTCATTTAAGGAATCAGTGAACTTGAAGATAAAGAAATAAAAATCATATAAATTGAAATATAAAGAGAAAGGGTTAAAAAAAATAGAACAGACCATCTAAGAACTATGGATCAATGTCAAACCATGTAACGTACTTCTAACAGGAATCTCAGGAGGAAAATATGGAGTGACTAGAGCAGAAAAAATATTTGAAAATATAATGGCTGGGAATTTTCCAAAATTAATGAAGAGCCTTGAGACTCTCTAATTTCAAGAAACTGGGATCAGAAAACTAGGAGCAGAGGTATAGTTCATCATAACTTAAAAATATTATTTATTTTTCTACATGTTTGTCCATATGTGTTACATATTACCTTAATGACAAATTATGTGTGAAATTGTTATTGCTCTTCAATACATCTATAAAGTCATGAGTGAAATGCCCTGGTGCAGAACTCATGCTCTCAGGAAGTAATTTCATCAGTGAAGAGCTTTGTCCACACCAAGCAAATAATGGCTGTGTGGAAAATTACACTGATGCAATAATAGCCTAGAAGTATTTACAGGCAAACTCTCACAGATGTTAGGGAACAGAGAGGCTCAAAGATTAAATTAAGATGCTTGAATCTCATATTTTATTAAATTAATTTAAAATACACAATGGTTCTGCAAGGGGAAAATGATGGGGTAGCTTAACAATCTTAGGGTAGGGTGCAAACTTCCACTTACGATACAGAGAACTTTATAATCAGAAAAAAAATTGGCTAATCTACAAAATCACTTCTTGAATACCTCAGAGTCAAGTTTGTATACAAGCAACTATCCCAAAATCTAATGACAGAGGAGAGATGGGATATAAGCACTTGCTCACCTGAGATAGTTATGAGATGCCACATAAGCTAGTTAGAAGACTTTCCTCTTGCTAACAATCTTTACTGGACTGCTAAAAACTGAATGTGGACTAGCATAGGAGGATATAACCTCTAGGATCTGTGGACAGAGAGGAATTTTCACATACTTGCAGTTCTTTCTTCAGGGATCTCACTCAGTGCTCATAAAAAAATATTGGAGGCAGGAAAGGCAGAGATAATGTAGGCCTGGGGGAGGAAAATAGCAGCCACTTCTAGAAAGGCAAAAGGTCCAACGTAATCCCTTCTCCCCTGAGGAATAGAATCATTAAGTCACTGGGGGAAGAGTCACAAACTGTCATCATTAGAGCACCCATACACCTGGAGGAAACAAACAAACAAACAAATTAAAAAACAACTACCACAAATCTTCTATTCTTAGGGGAGGGACTTGAAAATTTTCTGGTCCTTTAGAGCACTTTTACTCTTAGGGGATGAAAAAAAGCATGCAGAAGGCCCCACCCCCTGGGCGGCCCCTGTGGCTTAAAGGAGTAGGGCACAGGCCCCATATACCAGAGGTGATGGGTTCAAACCTAGCCCTGGTCAAAAAAAAAGAGGGCCCACTGCAGTTCATCTCCTGATTAATTGATTCAACACCCCACACTAAAAAGCTAACAAGAAGAGGCATGTCCACTTTTGGTATACTACTATGCTACCCAAAATGTCCAGCTTTCAATTAAAACTTACTAGTAAGAAGTAAAAAAAAAACAAAACACAACATTCTGTTAAGGGACAAAGCAATCAATAAATGCAGATATGATTCAGATGTTGTAACTGTCATACAGATAATTTAAAATAACTACGATTCCAGTATACAACTTGCACAGATTGAAAATTTTAACATAGAGATGGAAACCACAAGAAGCAATCACATGAAATCCTAGGGAAAAACATACACACACACACAGTAAAAGAGATGTAGAATGATGTCGAGAAGCTGATTGAAACACTTGACATAGCCAAAAAAAGAATCGATGAACTTAAAGATAGGGAAATAAAAATCACACAAATTGAAATATAAAGAGAAAAAAAGTTAAAAAAAAAAAAAAAACCACCTAACCCCAGTGAGAATGGCCCACATCACAAACTCTCAAAGCTGCAGGTGCTGGCATGGATGTGGGGAGAAGGGAACGCTTTTACACTACTGGTGGGACTGCAAACTAATACTACCTTTTTGGAAGGAAGTATGGAGAATCCTCAAAGAACTCAAATTAGACTTTACATTTGATCCTGCAATCCCATTACTAAGCATCTACACAGAAGAAAAAAAATCTTTTTATCATAAGAACATTTGACTAGACTGTTTATCTCAGCTCAATTTACAATTATCAAAATGTGGAAACAGCCTAAATGCCCACCAACTCAGGAATGGATTAACAAGCTGTGATTTATGTATACCATGGAATACTATTCAGCCACTAAAAAAGATGGAGACTTTACATCTTTTGTATTAATCTGGATGGAGGGGGAACACACTCTTCTTAGTAAAGCATCACAAGAATGGAGAAGAATCCAATGTACTCAGTTCTAATATGAAGGCAGTAGATGAGCTAATACAAGAGAAGGGGGAGTAGGGGAACAAGTAGGGAGGGGAGGTGGATGGAGTGTCATGGTGTCACCTCTTGGGGGTGGGACACAATTTATAAGAGGGCTTTATCTAACAAATGCAACCATTGTAAACTAATTCTTTGTACCTTCAATGACTCCCAAACAATAAAAAAAAAATTTTTTTTAAAAGCAATATGCTATCCAAGAGCTGTGGATCAACACAAACTGTGTAACATACTTCTAATGGGAATCCCAGTAGAAAAATATGGAGTAACTAGAGCAGAAGAAATATTTAAAAATATATGGCTTGGAATTTTCCGAAATTATTTGAAGACACCAAGCCATAGAACCATCAATCTCAGAGAACTTCATACTGGATAAATACAATGTACATGCACACATACCTCATATTCAAACTATGAATAGCAAGAGATAAAATCTTGAAGGCAGTCAGAGGAAAAAAGTACATAAGAATTAAAGAGTTGCACATTTCTTGTCAGATACTACGTAAGCCCAAAGACAATGGAGTGACATATGAAACATTTTTTAATTAATTCTTTTTTATTAAGAGATAATTATATACCATGAATATTTATCACGTACAATGTGATGTTTTAAAATACATATAGATAGGCCGGGTGCACTTGCTCACGCCTATAATCCTAGCGTTCTGGAAGGCTAAGGTAGATGGATTGCCTGAGCTCACAGGCCAAGACTTCATCTGAGCCAGAGTGAGACCTTGTCTCTAAAAATAGCTGGGTATTGTGGCAGGCGCCTGTAGTTCTAGCTACTCAGGAGGCTGAGGCAAGGGAATCACTTTAGCCCAAGAGTTAGAGGTTGTTGTGAGCTATGATGCCATGGCACTCTACCAAGGGTGACAAGTGAGTACATCTCAGAAAAAGTATAGATAGTGAAATGGCTAAATTGATCTAATTAACAGGCATTACCTCCCAAACTTACCATTTTTTGTAGTGAGAACACAAAATATATTTTTGGCAATTTGCAAGAATATAATATATTGTTATTAACTATAATCACCATGTTGTACAATAGATCTCTTAATTTTATTCCTCCTAAGTAAAATTTTATATCCCTTGATCAACTTCTTGCCAGCACCCTTTCCACATTCTATGCTTTGCTTCTTTGAGTTTGACTCTTACACTTTGCATATTTAAACATATATGTCTTTCTGTGCCTGGCTTATTTCCTTCAAGTTCATCCATGTTGTCACAAATGATGTGATTTGATTTTCTTCTTTTCTAAGGCTGAAAAGTATTCCATTGTGGATACATTCCACTTTTCTTTGTTCATTCATCCACTGATGCACACTTAGGTTGTTCTCCCTATTTCGCTATTGTGAATAATGCTGCATGAACATGTGAATGCAGATCTCGCTTCAACATACTAATTTTATCTCCTTTGGATATATACCCAGTTGTTGGATTGCTATATCATATGGAAGTTCTATTTTTAGTTTTTTGAGGAACCTCTATACTGTTTCCCACAATGGCTCTACTAATCTGCATTCCCATCAACAGTGTGCAAGGATTCTCTTTTTTCCACAGCCTTGCCAACATTTGTTTTTTTTTGTCTTTTTGTTAATAGCTATCTGACAGGTTGGAGGTAAAATCTCATTGTGGTTTCTTAAAAAATAAATTTAATTTCAAGGTGGCACCTGTGGCTCAGTGGGTAGGGCACCAGCCCCATATACCGAGGGTGGCGGGTTCAAACCCAGCCCCTGCTGAACTGCAACAAAAAAATAATTTTAATTTCAAAATATTGAGGGGTACAATTGCTCTTCATAGATGAATTGCATAATGCTGAAGTCAGGACTCTCAGTGAGCCTATCATCAGAATATTATACATTGTCCCCAATATGTAAGTTTTTATCCTTCACCCTCCACTTCCACTCCTTCTTAGTTTCTGATGCCCTTTGCACCACTTTATGACCATGTGTACCCATCATTTAGTTCCAATGCATTAGTGAGAATATGTGGGTTTTTTCTCATTCCTGAGCTACTTAGGCCAGTGTTCTCTAGTTCCAACCAAGTTGCTTCAAATGAAATTATTTCATTTCTTTTTATGGCAAAGTAGTAGTCCATGGTGTGTATGTGTATGTCATATTTTCTTTATCCACCCATCAATTGATGGGCTCTTAGGTTGATTCCATATCTTTGTAACTTTGTAAATCTTCTTTTGAGAGAAGTTTTCAGGTCCTTTGATTAGTTTTTAGCCTCAATAATTTTTTTTGGTATTAAATTGCTTGAGTTTCTTATGTATTTCAGATAGTAACCCCTTATCAGATATAAGGTTTGCAAATATTTCTCCTGTTCTGTAGGTTGTCTCTTCACTTTGATTGTTTCCAAAGATTTCTGTGCAGAATCTTTTTAGTTTGGTGTAATCTCAGTTGTCTATTTTTGTTTTTATCACCAGAATTTTGGGGGTCATATTCACAAAATTGTTGCCCAGACCAATGTCATAGAGCTTTCCACTATATTTTCTTCTATAAGTTTTACAGTTTCGTGTTTTAAATTGCAGTTGATTATTTGGATGTAAGATAAGGATATAATTTCATTTTCTGCATGTAGATATTCAGTTTTCCAACATCCTTTATTGAAGAAATTGCCTTTTCTTTATGGGGTGTTCTTGGCACCTTTGTCAAAAGTTGATTGACCATAAATGTGTGGATTTATTTCTGAGATTCCTGTTTTGTGCCATAGATTTATGTTTCTGTTCTTAAGTCAGTATCATGATATTTTGATTACTATAGCTTTGCAATATATTTGAAGTCATATAGTGTGATACCTCTAGTTTTGTTATTTTTACTCAGAAAGAACAAAGCTATTCAGGTTATTTTGTGGTTCAGTACAAATTGTAGAATTTTAATAAGGATTGTACTGAATCTGTAGATGGCTTTGGTTACTATGCATAGTTTAATAATATTAATTATTCTAATCCATAAACATGAGATACTTTTAATTTATTATGTCTCCTTTAATTCCTTTTATCAGTGTTTTATAGTTTTCAGTTATATGTTTTATAATCTCCTTGTTTAAATTTATTCTTAAGCATTTTTGTAGTTATTGTAAATGGAATTGTTTTCTTATGTCTTTTTCAGATATTTCATTATCAGTGTATAGAAAAGTAATGATTTTTGTATGTTAATTTTTTTGTCCTGCAATTTTGCTGCATTTGTTTTTTACAAAAGATATACCAGCTTTTTGGTGTAGTTTTTAGGATACTTTGCAAATATTATGAGGTCATCAGCAAAGAGGGAAAATTTGATTTCTTCCTTTCTACGTTAGATGTCTGTTATTTCTTTCCCTTCCCTAATTTCTCTGACTAGTAATTTTAGTACTATGTTGAATAGAAGTAAAGAAGTAGGCAAAATAGTATATGCATATTAATCCATTTGGACTAAAATATATTTTAAATCTGATGCTTTCTTATAGACTTTCTATTAGGAAGATCTGTATATTAGTTTTGAAAGTATAGGATACAGGCTCAGCGCCTGTGGCTCAATAAGCTAAGGCCCCAGCCATGTACACCTAAGGTGGCGGGTTCGAATCCCCAGCCCGGGCCCGCCAAACAACAATGATGGCTGCAACCAAAAAATGGTCGGGTGTTGTGATGGGCGCCTGTGGTTCCAGCTACTTCAGAGGCGGAGGCGGGAGACTCGCTTGAGCCCAGGAGCTGGAGGTTGCTATGAGCTGTGATGCCATGGCACTCTACCCAGGGGGGATAGCTTGAGGCTCCATCTCAAAAAAAAAGAAAAGAAAAAGAAAGTATAGGATACAAACAGTATGAAAAGATCACACTATGTGCATCTTAGGTTATGCTGATCATATGTCTCATCTCTCTGCAAGATCAGCCCTTTCCACTGATAGTGTAAGTGTGAAGGACAAGAATTAGGTTGAAGCCAAGATAAAAGGTAGCTAGAAGGTATGCATGTTCGAGAGATGCTAGGGAAAGGACATAACATACCAACTAGCCTGATGAACAGCTTTTATGGACAGAGTTAACATAGGGTCAGAGTGATGTTACCAATCTAATATTGAGTTCCTTGATGTTGATTGCTCAATACTGAGTATTGAGGGCTTCATGTGCCTCATGTTGATTTTAGCATAGAATGAATATTTTGTGCCTGTTGATCCTCCTATCCCTTTATATATTAATATGTATAAGTAATAGTTTTTGATTCTTTTTATTATATACTCCAAGCATTCTATCTATCTTTAACATGTGTAATAGTTAACCAACTCACTATTTATATATAACATCTAATTAATTTTATGTCTGACAAGTCACTGGGTATCAATACTTAATGCACCTTATGCGTTTCGTTCATTCCATTTGCTTTTCTTATCCCCTATAACAGAACTGTCAAACAATACAGAAATCCTACATTATGAAAGTGCTCACTCTTCAGAAAAAGTAGATAACCTTGAGCTAAAGAAAACCCACTCTCTGCTCCTTGGGTACTAACTGACCCTGACATCTTTGTCTTATATCACTTTCATCTCTATTACCATCAACTTCCAGGATCAAATTGCTAGGACTAGGGCAAGATGATCCAAGTCACCTCATTTTTAAAAAAATATCTTTCATTGACAACTCAGCCCTTTGGTGACCTGATAGCATCTCTATCCCCAACCTGACTGTTGCCTCATTCATCTTATATTAATATTTGAGAGGCATAGCTTGGCTTTAAAACCCTATCATCACTGTTTCCATCTTGTTTGTGCCCTCCTGCCATCTCACTTATCCTCAGAACCATCCCATAGCTATTTAACAACTCCTGCCGCAGGTCCTAGCCCTTGTTTAGGTTTCTATTTCTGAATAATTGGCTTTGACTAAAGCTTATTCCCTGGCTATTATCAGCAAGTGTGTTGCTATTCACCACTCTTTGCCCATAACAGACAAAACTAAGTAACTTTTTTTCTCTTTCCCATCAAACCCAGAAATGGGCTAAAAATACTCAACAGCACATTCCAGATGGCCCATCATAATCAATCAAAGGTGCCAGGTAAGATGAAACCTAATTGCCAACCCAAGTCTATTCTTTCATTATGGATTATTTAGACATAAATTGGTTTAGCCTAATTCAACATGACGTAGCCCTAGACTTCCCCAGGTTTATGCCCCAGCTTCACAGTTGGTACCTGGTAACTGATTGAAAGCTGATAAGTCACTGTGAATAAATTTTCACCTTGATGAGTATTGCACTGACCAACATGTTCAAAACTCTGCTATGGTTCCCTCATTTACTGGACACCTTAATGTCTCCATTTTATTCATGCTACTGCTCCTCCCTGGAATGCCCTTTCTGTCCCAGACAGAATTACTAAATGTGAATTTCTAAAATCTGATCACGTGACTCAGTAAAACCCTTCATTGGCTCCCTGTTGACTGCTGAATAAAGCCCACTCTCCTCAGCCTAATGTAGAGGACCTTCTGTGAACTCCATCTGATCTACCTCTTCAACCATCTCATGCAAGACCCCCTCTTCCCTCATACCCTATCCAAGCCAAACTATCTTCAGTTTTCCAGTCTTCTCTCTAGCCTCATGAAATGTCATATAATTCTATATGCCTGATGAATGCCTACCCAGGTATTTAAAGTTTCAGCTTAAACATCACCTCCTCTTTGAAGGTGATGGTTTGAAAAAATATCACAATACAACTATTCTCTTTTTTGCATTTTCTGGGAGACACAGCTCTATGAGTCTATTAAACTTCTGCTCATCTTTCTAGTAGAATGACTCACTTTGTTCCAGATTATCTTTTTAAGGATGTTTGCATAACAGACAGCCTTGGAAGATGGAAACAATGTTTACTTCCAGAAGTATGGGCAGGTTTGTTTACTGTCCAGTATCATAAAAGATGTCTCTTTTTAGAGCAAAGGGCAGGCAAGTTCACTGACCATTATAAAATATTCAGTTTCCCTAGACTGACAGGTTCTCTCCCATAATGCAACCCATTGCATAGTCAGGCATCACCTGGACTATTCCTTTTTCTCTGATCTAGGAATCTCATGTTTTCTGCCAATATCCATGAAATTGTGGCAAGCTTGCAAACAGAGTAAAACCTCAGATCCTTCACAGTTCTTGACAGTGCTACACTTGAACTCTATAGCGCTCTGGCATAAAGTATTATTTTATTGCACTTTTTGGACACCTACTATGTACTAGATACCATGACCAGACCTGAGAATAGAAAGCCAAAAGACATGATTTCTATCCCCAAAGAGAATATACTCCAGTGCAATCACAGCCCACAAACAATTAAGCTTTTTCAAGATAATTTATAAGTTAGCACTTATTGTAACATAGAAGAAAGAAAAAATAAGGTTGTTAAGGGTTTAAAGAAAAACTTCACTCAGGTGGCAGACTTCTAGTCTAGACTTGGAGGGTAAAAAGAGGATTTGCCTAGACAACCAGAGGAAAGATGTTCCTGACACAAAATTTTAATGAAAATTCCAAGTCCTCTTCCAATTATCTACTTCTGTATAACAAAGGATCCCAAACTTTGTTCTGTAAAAATAAGAACCAGTTTAGTGTGCTCATGTATCTGTAAAACAGGAATGCCAAAAGGGCAGACCAGGGACAGCCGGACTCTGCTCTGTGTCTTGTGCTTCATCTAGAAAGACTCTAGAAATCCAGAAATGGCTTTAAACGACTCAAATGCCTGAGTATTATAATTATATGAGGTCAACAATGTCCTCTAAGAAATGGCCTTGCTTATTTGTCTGGCTGCATCCTCGTTGGCATTTTACCTTCTGATACAAGAAATTAAATGATGAAGAGTAAACAGTGTATTCATTGGCTCCAATAAATGTCTGCTAAATGGACAAATAATTTCTAGCACTAATGATATTTATGACCCAATATGATCTTTCTGGTACAGTGTAAAGGAGGTGAATTAAACTATAAGATGAAAGACAATGAGGTCAGTAAGGAGGATACCAGAAGAGAAGTGGTGTTGAGAAGAACATTACTGTAGATACAGTATGAGCGAGTAAGTGGATGACACTTTTGAGCTTGTCCTTTCTTGAAGATGTAGCTAAGCCCTGGTGTGTGCTCTTTCCCTCCAATACATTTTGAAATGCCTCCTTGACATTTTTATCCATCTAAATGCCCTTTACCTGTCGATATGCTCAAGACACTCCTATTCTTAGAAAAATAATAATAATTATAAAATCCCCCCTGGACCTCAGTTCTCCTCCAGGACAATCAGACAATTTATTCCTATCCACCCTCTGGCCACCATTTTTATTAAGAAAACAATTTCTTCTCAGATCACTAGCAAATTCAGTGGGCATTTTATAGACCTGATCTTACTAGACTGGCTGCTGGATCTGAAACTCTCTAAAACTCTATTAAAAACTCTGTGCCCTGAATGACTGGGGCACTCTTCTGTTTCTATAACTTTTTATTTTGCATTCTAGTTTCTTCATCCAGTCCCAGAGCCTCACTGACAAGTGTTTTTCAGGGTAACCATCCTGTTTTCCTGACTCTAGACTAGCACTAACCAATGTAATATTTATTGGCCACATGTGGCTATTGAGCATTTGAAATATGCTAATCCAAACAGAGATGTACGGTAAATACAAAATGCAGGCCAAATTTCAAAAATTTAGTACAAAACATAAAAAATAAAATAAAATACTTTAATTATTATTATTATTATTTTTAAATAGAAACAGAGCCTCTTACTCTGCTGCCCAGACCACAGCCTAGAATTCCTAGATTTAAGCACTCCTCCTGCCTCAGCTCCCAAATATCTAGGACTACAGGTGTATGCCACCATGCCTGGCTAATTTTTTTCTTTTTAGAGGTGGGATCTTACTGTGTTGCCAGAATTCCTGGGCTCAAGCAATCTTTCCAACCTGGCCACCCAAAGTGCTAGAATTAGAAGTGTGAGATTTTTTTAAAGTATTGGATGTATACTGAAATTGTAACATTTTAGATAAATTGTGTTAAATAAAACACATTATCAAAATTAGTTTCACCTGTTTTTCTAGTTTTTTAAAGTAGCAGTTTTTTTGTTTTTTAAATTTCAAATTTTAAAAGTACATATGTGCCTATGTTTCTATTGGACAGGGCTACTCTCCCTGGGTGATCTCAGTCAGTATCATAATTGCCCTTACAATTATCTGAATCTAATCTCTCTTTCTCACTGATCGACAGATTCATATATTCACCTGCCAGCTTACCATTTCCATATGGGTGGTAGCTAGCAACAGCAGACATTTATTTCATGCCAGACACCACACTAAATACTTCATGTGTATCAGTTCATTTCTAATCCACAACAGCTCTACAAGGTAGGCTCTATCCTCTATTTTAGTTTATTTACTATCCTCTATTTTATAGATGAGCAAATTGAAGCACAGAGAAGTTAAGATATAAGTCTATGTTCACACATCTAGTAAGGGGTTATCAGTTGCATATACAGGAATTTCTGCCTCCAGAACCTATTCTTTCCCAAAACACTATGCAACATAACTCCTACGTATGCTTCAAAAACCTTTTTATAACTGAACTGGCAAATATTGAGTTGTGTAACTTCCACGTTGCCCCTCAGATCCACTATTGCCCGAACACTACATGGGTGGGCCTCCTTTCTCTCTGTCTCTGCTTCTGCATAGGTTTGGCCAATGAGTAATCATAGCAGGAGATTGGAGGGACAGGCTAGAATGAGGTCATGGTGTTTCTCTCTCTCCTTCAGCTCCCTACAGGGCTGCAGCAGCACACCTGCTTCCCTATCCCTTGATTGAAGTCGTAGTTCTTGTTGGGCAGCCTTCTTCACACAGCCATCTGTTTCCAGGTCCCAGTAGCTGGTGTCTTTAGGTCTTGGGTTGATAACCACCTTCTTTCCTTCACTCCACTATAATTAGCTCCAAGGGGCTGCATTAATACTCATGGATTCTTTATACAATACCCTGCCCACAATTTTGTGTAAATAATTTATTTATTAAGCCCTCCTCAAATTGCCCAGCCTGATGTGATTCCTGTTCCCTGTGGATCGCCTGACCAGAATATACATGTTCCTTTTTTAGTATTCATTAACTCAGCAGTCGCCTAAATACTCAGTCACCAAAGCTAAACCTGGAAGGATCACTCTGTTTTCTCCTCCCTTCTCCACCCCAACTCCCACATCTACCCTTTACCAAGACTTGCCCATTTTGCCTCTTTGCTGTTTTTGTCTTCTTTAGGCACTTGCCATGTCTCCTAGATTATGGTACCAACTTCCAATAAATCCTACTCAAATCCGTTCTCAGGAACACAGCCAAAGCAAGCTCTTTTTCATTTCTTTGACAAAATGAAAAATCTCAGCAGAATTCTCCGTTGTTTAACACCCTTCCCTAGCTCCACATCACCAACAAGTGCATGGTACCTCACCAAGTACACATCCCATCAGTCTCTGTCTGACAATTCTAGCAGGCTGCTCATGCTTTCAAGCTCACACCATCAGCTGTTTCTCAACTCTGGGCCTTTGCATGTCGCTTCTACTCACCCTCTCCACCACCACCCCAACTCCCAGCTGGCCAACTCCTTACTCATCCTTCGACATGCATCCTATCACTTAGGGAGATGATTGAAAGTCTGCCAAAGAGCATATCTCCACACACATTAGTATCCAGTTCTGGATAAGTTTTCCCTCTAGATGCCACGTGCATGCCTCTGCTATTGCACTTGCCACCTTGTCTTTTTATTACATATTCGTATGTCACTTGCCCTCTTCATGTGCCTGAGCCTAGGTCAGTGCCCAGCACTTATTACCCGCTCAACGAATGTTTTGTTGAATAAACATATGTAAGGTAAATATTATATCCAACCCACAGAAAGTGAAGTCACTATGGTATATAATTTTGACTATCTAAAACCAGAATTGGGGTGGCACCTGTGCTCAAAGGAGTAGGGTGCTGGCCCCATATGCCAGAGGTGGTGGGTTCAAACCAAAAATTTTGCCAAAAATTGCAAAAATAAAATAAAATAAAATAAAACCAGAGCCAACTTTTACTTAAAATTTATAGCAGTAAATTCAGTTTGTATTTAAAGACTCAATGTCAGTTTTTGTTAAATACTCTGAACCAAGTTTCTATACTAGATACTTGTGGAGACACACAATTGAACTCTTAAGATATTTAATATATTTCCACTAATCTTTTCCCCTAAAACGTGTTTTATATGAGTGATATATTAGTTTCCTCCCAAGCAGTATGATTTTTTTGTACGTAGCTAATACTTTCCTTGTATCTTGCTTCTAAAATATAGCGCTTTATTTCTTCTATCTCTTTCAGTAAATCTGAAAACTCATAGTTGTTTCACTGTTTATTATGTTGACGGTATTCCATACTTTTGAAGACAACTTTTGCTTTCAAAGGTACCATTTAACATGCATATTTGACCTTTATGCTTGTTTCATATCCAATCCCAGTATGAAATTCATTTCCAAATAAGAGATCAGGGCTGGGCATGGTGGTTCACATCTGCAATCCTAGCACTCTGGGAGGTGGAGACAGGTGGATTGCCTAAGCTTGAGAGTTCCAGGTTTGCTTGAGCAAGAATGAGATGCTTGTCTCTAAAAATGGCCAGGTGTTTTGGTGGGCACCTATAGTCCAAGCCACTTGGGAGGCTGAGGCAAGATGATCACTTGTGCCCAAGAATTTGAGGTTGCCAGGAGCTGTGACACAGGGTAATAAAGAGAAACTCTGTCTCAAAAAAAAAAAAAAAAAGAATTCTTTCTCTCTACTTCTTATACTCCAAAATCCACCCAAGGAAATCTGGTCACCTCAGTTAAAAGCTTCAGAGTTGACAGATTAATTATTTTTCAGGGCTCCAAGAGTCTATTATTCCTCATTTTTAGGCTATGGCTTGTTTAAATGTTGTTTTTGCGTAGTTGGGTTTGTTTTGTTTTGTTTATTCTGTTTAAATTTTCCTTTGCCTATTTTCAGGACTCTGAATGAAAATCTACATGGAAGCTGAGAGTGCAGAAGAGGTAGTTCAGTGATTACATTTCTAACATTCTTCTTCCTCATAGGTAGAAGTCAAAGGGTGTTTAGTCAGGAGAACTTGGGGGAAACTCAGCCACACCTTTTCATCCTATCCATTGTCCCAGGAAATTCTCATCAAGTAAGCTCTCACATCTTCCTGCATGTAATAATCTTGGGATAAAAACTTTTCATTTTGCTGTTTTAAGAATGTATAGTGTGCTTCTTCTGCTAACTCCCGTCTTGTGTGTACATTGTTTGGTAGATTTCTGTGGCGAGTGTATGAACTGTTCTAACACCGTAGCAGAAGCGGCAGGATTTGTGGCTGTGTGAGGCCTCCAAGATCTTCCTTGTGCACATCATGTACAGGACCTTGCATCTCAAACTAATCCTAAATATGTGCAATTGTTAGGTGTGTTAGAGATTCTGTTGCCTATTTACACCACCACTGTTGTACTTGGACAATGTTCTTGAATTTCAAATACCATTTTAAAATAGTCTGTGTTACTTGAACCATAGTTGTAGTTTCACCATTTTCCTTGAGTGCCATTGTTAGAGTGAACATCATACTATACACTGCTACCATAATTCAATTCAACTTTGAAAAGTAATACATAGATAACATCACTTAAAATGTGTACACATTTTTTGGTACTCCTGGGGTGTATGCGTGTGTTTTCTTACATAGACAACACATAATATTCCTGGTGGGCCCCTTTCCCCAACTCACTCTGTGCTTCTCTGGTTTATAGGAATGTAGTATGCACAAAAGCAGAGACAAATCTTAGGGCAAGTGATTTACTCCATCCCCTGCTCAGTCCCCTTTGGTCTTCTGTGTCAGCCCTCTTCTTAATTCATTCAACAATAATAGCCACCACGATCTTAGCCAAATATACACCTCTTTGGCCAAAAAAAATATAAATAAAATTAATAAAAAATCAATATTGATATTCTAAGTTATTAAATCTACATTTGAAAACATTCCATATGATTATTCACTTAAATAAAATGTTTGAATGGTTTTTAAAAAGGAAAAATCTTATAACAAATATGCACCTACATGAGCTTTTATTTCTGAGACAAAATGCCTTAGGTGACCTTCAGGGACTCCTTAGCTGGATAACACTAAGAGGACCAACTGATTGCCCCCACCCCCAAAGGGAGCCGCAATGGTGCTGGGAGGCACTGCTGGTGGCATGAGCCTGTGATCTGCCTAGTTGCAGAGGGAGCCCCACGTAGAAAAGCCTGCATGCCCATTTGTGACCTACTGTTGCTGTCTTGGAATTCTT
The DNA here is from genome assembly GCA_963574575.1 of Galagoides demidoff. NCBI lineage: Eukaryota > Metazoa > Chordata > Mammalia > Primates > Galagidae > Galagoides > Galagoides demidoff. Next base: position 6,228 of record CAUYQV010150235.1, on the reverse strand, counting down.
AATAATTTTTGAACAAGGGTGCCCTAGTTTTCATTTTGCACTGGGACCTGCAAATTATGTAGCTAGTCTTGCTGGGAGGTAGGAACTAACAAGCACAATTTACGGGGAAAAGTATACTTAATCCTCTATACATTCTTCTCACAGAATCAGGCTAACAACATTCCAGAGAGCAAAAGGATTCCCTTTCTTCACCTTGGTTATTTTCCTCACCTTGCTCATTTTATATGAACACGATTATAGTATCCTAGAGTATGTAAAAGAAGGATCAGAAGAAGGAATGATAAATTTAAAATTTTTGTTATGTTAGAGAAAATAATTCTGGTATGAAGAGAATAATGCAGTTAATGATTTAAAAAAAAAAAAACCTCTAGATCATGAGAAGTTTCTATTCCATTGAATATAATATAAGCCTAAATTGGCCTTAGAAACCTCCAGCGTAATGACCACAATCATTGCTTTATTTTCAGTATTTAAATTTTGAGACATACTTAAATTTACATTTTAGGGAGGAACTTTTCCATGAATTTGATATTAATGAGTTTACTGATTTGGGAATGAGAAATATGAGTTCTTTTTTCTCCTCTACTCTGGGAGGCAGTAGAACATAGTGAAAAATCAGGATCTCCAGGAAGGATTTATTTCAGTCCCAGCTGAATTACTTCAGGGACAACCCTTAAAGACTCTGAACTTGAGTTTCCTCAACTATAAAACTGGGTGACTAATATTCATTTCATAGGGTGGTTGTAACGATTAAAGAAGATAATGCTGGCAAGTGATAGACACTCAGTAAACACTACCATGTAAATTAGGGTTGAAAGTTGAACAAGATATGAGAAATGTGGCTCAGACCAGCTCATGTACTTACAACTCCCCTGAAATACCCCTTTTCTCATAATTAAGGGTGAACTGTATTTGAAATTAAAAAATAAAGATTAATTTCCCTAGCCATATACAAGGAATAACAACCAACATGCTTTCAGTTCCTAAAGCACTTTCATGCATTATCTCCCCTGATGAGGCCACACAGCTGGTAAATGATAGTCTGGAATCCTAACTCTAAATTCTGTGATCTTTCTTCTTCATTGCTTACTTATTCTATCAAATATTTGGAGACTCTTTATAGTGCTGTCTTCAGGAAAATTACTTGTGTTAGATTACTTAGGAAAGATGGCTAAAAGCACTCTATAATCAAGAGTTCCTTGGCACTTAGAAACTAGGCTCCCATCTTCCCCCACTGGTGTCCATGTATCCTAAGGTTGTCAAATTCGAGAGAAGGGGATCTAGATCATGGATACAGACAGCCAAAGTGGACAGAGACTTAACGACAATGAATTCATTTGCATACCAGTCCTATGTAAAATCATCCCTGACTTTATGTAATGGTGTTGGTTTAAACCCAAATTTCAGAGAAGCCTTATTATGACCATTATTATCAGGCACCACACAAAAGCATCTCATCCCCACAAAAAAAGCCTTTGTGTCATTTTTGTTTTCTTTTGTTTTTGGTTTTGAGAGAGATTCTCACTCTGTTGCCTAGGGTAGAGTTCTGTGGTGTCATGGCTCACAGCAACCTCAAAATCTTGGACTCAAGTGATCCTCTTGCCTCAACCACCCAAGTAGCTGGGACTACAGATGTGTGCCACCACACACAGTTATTTCATTTTATTTTTATTTTTTAGTAGAGATAGGGTCTTGCTATTGTTCAGGCTGGTCTCAAACTCCTGACCTCAAGCAATCCACCTGCTTCAGCCTCCTAGAGTGCTAGGATTACAGGAGCAAACTGCCACACCTGGCCCTCTGTTGGGTTTTGTGTAAAGTATTCTCCATGGTAGACAGCACTCAGAAGAGATTTGTCTAATTTCTTAGATAGTTTGTCTTCTAGTTCTATTCTCTCTGTACTTGGCTTCTACTTAATGTGGAACCCTGTGTGCCAGCCCAAGCTTACCTTGTTCAGGTTCAGGGACCATGGGGCTAGTAAGATGGGGCCTGGGATCTTACACAGGCTGCCTTCCTTTAGATGTTTGCTCCTTTGGTGGATGACCGCCCACCCTTCACACACCTTCCCTGTCTCCCGAATAAATCACAATCCAAGACAACATTCTACATTATTTCCTTTTTTTTAGAGACAGAGTCTCATTTTGTCGCCCTTGGTAGAGTCCTGTAGCGTCACAACTCACAGCAACCTCCAGCTCTTGGGCTTTGGCCATTCTCTTGCCTTAGCCTTCCGAGTAGCTGGGACTACAGGCAGCCGCCACAAAGCCCCGCTATTTTTTTGTTGCAGTTTGGCTGGGGCTGAGTTCAAACCTGCCACCCTCAGTATATAGGGCCAGTGCCCTACTCACTGAGCTGCAGGCACCACCCAATTTCTTACCTCTGGCTTGTTGGGGAAAATTAACTCCTTCCTTTTAGCCACCATATTATGAGAAATGGCAGAATGTGATCTTGTCACAGATTCAGAAATAGCTCCTCTTCCTTTCGCACTAAGTATTGGCTCAAATTCTGTAATGGTGATAAATACAAAAACATGTAAAAATTATTGGTGCATGTGTTATAAAACCTTTGCTATGGATTTTATCTTTTAGTTCTCTAAGTGGTCAGCCCAGAAGGCTCCACATGGGCAATTTCTTTTGGAATTTACAAATTGAATTTTGACCACCTCTAGTAGGAATGAGACAAGAGAGAAATTAATTTCTTTCTTTTTCTTGCTGCCAGGAAGCTCAGGGACACTATGAGAACAATAGTAACCCTTGTGGTTAGTATATTTGCCTCCTCTTCCTTCCCTTTATTTTTATTTTCCCTTTTATCATCTAAGTGGGTTCAAATAATTTTGAAAAGAGATGGGGTAAAAACAAATCATTGCAAAAGCCTTAGAATTTTCCAAGACGTTTAAGCACATCTTCAGAAGGAAAAAGGTCCCAAGTATCTTATACTATCCTTAGGGAATAAACAGGCAGACAACGTGTTCTGTGATTTCAAATCCATCGCCATGTGGTCTGTGGTTCTCAAACTTCAAGGAGCATCAGAATCCTCTGGGGAACTTGTTAAGACACAGATGCTGGGCCCTAGCCCCAGAATTGTGATTCAGCGGGTCTGGGATGGAGCCTATATATTTACATTTCTAACAAGTTCCCAGGTGATGTTGATGCTGCTTTGTAAGGACCAAAATTTGAGAACTCTTGATGAAACAACAGAGACAAACCTCTAGAGAGATATGTAAGTAAAAAAGATATTTATACAAAGTCCTCGTCAAGAAAAGGGCAAAATAAAGGGATTAGAAAGTAGGTACCAGGTGGTGCCTGTGGCTCAAAGAGTAGGGCGCCCGCTCCATATACCGAGGGTGGTGGGTTAAACCCGGCCCCGGCCATAAACTGCAAAAAAAAGAAAGTAGGTACCAACAAGTAATGGAGATATTGGGAGAAATAAGGATTAAAGAGACCAGGGGAAGCCAGAGTCCTGAGGCTGCCTGAAAAAGGCTTTGGGGTAAAAAAGTTTGACTTAAGTCTGAGATAAAAACCAAGAGTGGAAGGCAGGCCAGGCAGTGGGGGTAGATTTCATCAAAGCTAGGAAACAGAAATGTTGGCAGCTTTGTTTGGTAAATAATGCCCTCAGAATGCACCACCCAAAGAACTCAAACATTTATTGAATAAAAGAACCATAAAGGGGCAGGGCCCAGTGTCTCATACCCGTAGTTATAGCAAGGAGGCTAAGGTGGGATGGTCACTTGAGGCCAAGAGTTCCAAACTAGCCTAGGCAACATAGCCAGACCCCCATCTCTAAATAAAATTCAAAACTTAGCCAGGAACAGGTGGTACTAGCTGTTCCACACAGCTGTTCACGAGGCTAAGGCAGGAGGATCCCTTGAGCCCAGGAGTTTGAGACCAGCCTGAGGAAGAGCAATATCTCCACTAAAAACAGAAAAAAAAAAAAAAAACCCAGCCAGGCATGGTGACACATGCCTATCGTCGTCCCAGCTGCTTAGGAGGCTAAGGCAAGAGGATCACTTTAACCCACTAGTTTGCTGTAGCTATGAGTTAGGCTGACATCACAGCACTATACCCAGGGTGACAGAGTGAGACTTGGTTTCAAAAAATAAAAAAGAAATAAGATAAAATAAAGGAAAATGAATTGGTCAACAACAGCTATGTAGAGAGGAGATGAAAAAAACATTATGAACCCATATTTTCAAGCCCAGGCAATAAGGAGAAATAATTACCAACAAACATAAGGAGGTGTGGAGTAGGTGATAGATTTTGGAGAAGAGATGATGAGGAAGGAACTATTCATTCTTGAAGAGAGGGAATGGGAAAGCCTGTCCAGCAGGCTGGCGGTAAACCACCAGTTTTAATTTGGGGTGAAGAAAGGACTAGGAGTGTGGAATCATTCTCATGGACATGACAATCCAGTCACAAGAAAAGCATCATTAGCCTTTAAGCCAGCCTTTTTTCCCTGACCCACTTGCTCTGTGCATCTCCTGGGAGCTCTAACAACTCTGGCAAGTGGCCACCCAAAGCCTTTGCCCTCACCCCACGTCCGAGTCTGTCAGGAGATGTACACCACTTGCACAAAACCGCCCTGGCAGTTGGCTCTGCCCCGGGTGCAGAGGCCAGAGTGCTTCACAGCCTTTCCAGGGCCTGGGCCTTAGCAGCCCAATTCTATGGCAACCCTGGCAGGCCCAGCTGGCAGAGGCAAGGATGGCAACAGCAAGGCCCTCTGTCACCACACCCTTTTGGGGGGGAGTCCTGCCAAGAGAGGGAAAGGTCAGGCCAGGGCTGGACCCCAGACAGGCAACCAGAACTAGGTTTTGAATGCAGCTGGAGGCCAACCAGGAAGAAGATATTACTGTAGCAACAAAGGCCAGCAGGAATGTCAAGGCCGGGGGAGAATGTAACAGCATTAAGGAGAGCTCAGAGATGGGAATCTAGAGGGGCTTTCCCATGCACCTGATTAGAAGAGAAGGCTGCAGGGCATGGGATGGGGTGGGGGGGGGATAAGAATGAATAGTTCCTTCTAGTTTATAGAGAAGAGATGGAAGAGGGAAGAGCATGAAAACTAGAGAATGTTTTTGGAGAACCAATACGACTTAGCATACTGGAAGCTCTAGGGAAAAACCAAGGAAGTTAGTCAGTTGAAGAACAAGAAGACTGAGATTATATGCAGTGACTTAGAGTAAGTTGGAAAAAAAGAGGTCCTCAGAAGACATACAAAGTGAAACAAAGGAAAATGAGTTATTCCTTATCTCTTGGGGTTGGGGGTGACTTAGTCTAGCAAAATGTATGACACATCACCATGCACATTTGGTGGTTTGCTAGTGAATCAGAGTCAGTGCATATTTGATGTTTAAAGAGCTTCTCAGGTGTTCCCAAGGTTCAGCCAGTTTAGAGAACCAATCCAGAGACACTGAGAAAGTAACCTGACTATTTGGTTTTTTTGCTGCCATGGAAGCCAGGAAGCATCAGAGGAAAGTAGAGCCAGGGGGCCTTGTGAGTCCAAGGTCATGAGTTGCATGATAGAAATTGGAAAGGGGGATTTTGAAAATTTGTCAGGTTCAAAGATTGGTAAGGGGGAAAACAGCAAAGAAGCCCTGACCAGTAAATCTGGAGGTAATTTAAGAGTAGGATCTGAAATGGGAAATTGCAAAAAACAAAATTTGCACTTTAAAAATGGCCTGTGAGGGCAGTGCCTGTAGCTCAAAAGGGTAGAGCACCAGTCGCATATGCCAGAGGTGGCGGGTTCAAACCCAGCCGCGGCCAAAAACTGGAAAAAAAATAAAAGGCCTGTGAATAGAAAGGACTAATTTGCTCTAGAGTGCCTACTATGTGCTAAATACAAAATAAATTAAAATAATACTCATCTAATTTTTTGAAGAAGTTTTTTTTTAGAATATATATATATATGAGTGGTTTTACAGTCACAATATTTTTTAATCATGATGAAGATACCACAAGACAGACATTATCACCATTTTTAGGGGGAAAGTTAAACTCTAAGAAATTAAAAATCTTGTACATGTTTCTAACCCAAGCATATATTCTTCTGAGATGTGGTTGCCAGTAGAGAATATTCTCATGTTTTTATCTATGCTCTTCTTTTTTTTTTTGAGATGGAGCCTCAAGCTATCCCCCTGGGTAGAGTGCCATGGCATCACAGCTCATAGCAACCTCTAACTCCTGGGCTCAAGCGAGTCTCCTGCCTCTGCCTCCCAAGTAGCTGGGACCACAGGCGCCCGCC
>CAUYQV010150227.1:0-18573 GCA_963574575.1 Galagoides demidoff | reverse complement strand
GCCATGCATCACAGCTCATAGCAACCTCCAACTCCTGGGCTCAAGCGAGTTTCCTGCTTCCGCCTCGCAAGTAGCTGGGACCACAGGCGCCCGCCACAACGCCCGGCCATTTTTTGGTTGCAGCCATCATTGTTGTTTGGCAGGCCCGGGCTGGGGATTCAAACCCGCCACCTTAGGTGTACGTGGCTGGTACCTTAGCCAATTGAGCCACAGGCACCGAGCCCATGCTGTTTATCTTAATGGGTGAAAGATCAAGCAGTTCAAACCAATTGATTACCAGGAATGTGTTTACAGATAGCTAGAGATGTTTTCAGGGGGTGGGATTTGGGAGGACAGCAGTCAACTGCCTTGTCTTCACGTCCTCTCCCTCTGCAGCTTGGTGGGGACCCAGCACCCACCACCCTGCTCTAAGTCTGAAGATTCAGATTTAGTGAAAAGCTTTACTGTCAATAATGTGAACTTAGGAAAATGCCTGGTTTTAGTTTCAGTTCCTTCATCTGTATACTAAGGGATAGATCTCAAAGGCCTCTTAAGTTATAAATAAGGGATGACTTTTACTGTCTAAAAGGCTGTCACATAGTTGTAGGAAGTTAGAATTGAGGTTTATGTTGCTGTTATGATTGTTTTAGGACCAGGGAAATAGGAATACTTAAGTCTGCTTAGCATTCTGTCCCCAGTTTTCTAGTTTAGGGAACTGTTTAAGAACAGAGCTATATGGATATTAAAGCCCTGCCTTACCTGGTATTAATGGCTGACCAGTGAAAACTTACCTCCACCACATGGCTCTGATAGAGCAGAGTTGAAGAATCCTGCTAAGTGAGGCCTAAGGACTTACTTGAAGCTATTGTTGGCTCCTTGACTGTCAGGTGGCCGTCATGTCTGTGCAGCAGGTCCTGCCCTGATCTGGTTGCAGATAAAGAGAAGGCCAGACAGAGAGAGATACAGAAAATCTGGTGAGGCCCATGTCCTCAGATTGGTATAGGCCTGCAACAGGGAGAGGATTTGGCCAGGTTTCCAGAAGCTGACCCCTAAAACAGATATAAGGGATTTATTAAGGGAAACCTGCAAGGGAGCAGAAGAGAAAAGGAAAGGTGGAGAAGCCAAGCAGGGGTGCAGTTCCCGAAAAACTCCCAGACCCAGTCTGATGTTGTGGGAGCTCTGAAGCATGGCTGGCATCTAAGAACTGGTTTCATCTGAGGTGGGGCAGCTGGGCTTAAATACTCCTGAATATTCAGTTATGGTTAGGGGACACCCCAAGGGCAGGGGTTGTGGGTGGGTCATTAACTCTTGGGGACCCTAGCTCTAAGGACGTCTGGTGAGGTGGCTCCAGACTAACCTTCTGAAGAAGGTGGCAGGCTCAATCCTAGGAGCAAAGCAGCACTGGGAGGCTGGGGGATGGTGTGCAGAATTGGTGTGGGGGCCCACAGGGGTGAGTGGAGAGAATGGGCTTGCCAAGCAGGGCTAGGAAGTGTGAACGCGCATACAGTCTGGTGGTGCTGGTCTGTCACCAGCCAGCTCACTGTCTGACACACATAATTGTTTCTCCTCTTGGAGGAGAGAGGTAGGCAGAGGGTAGAAGCCAGGGAAGGAGGATAGAGACAACCCTCCTCTCTAATCATCATTTCTATCTTCCTCAGAGAGTAGTTGTTAGAGCCCCCAAACCGCAAATGTGAGCATGCCCTGGAAGTAATAAAATTCTAACTAAATGTCAGTGGTTGTTAATAAATGATTTGCCTAAGTTACATAACTTTGGCAGTGTAGATGTCAGATTTGGTGACTGGAAGTTTTAGGATGTTTTTGTTGGATTATGTGATCTCCTTGTAGTTAGCACAGTTCTTTGTAAGCTAGAATAAGAAAAATAAACTTTGCAGTAGTTATTTTATGACTTGATTCTATAGCCACCCCCAACCTCCAAAGGCTAAATAGTCTCTCAAAACTTAGGTTTCACTGCTGATGGTGTAATAGTTTTACCAGAATATAAACAGCTGTGTTTTGTATTAACTCTGGCCCTGTGGGGTTTAGAGCCATTGAACGTAAGAACTGACATTATCCCATAGACAGGTGATCAAAGCAGAAGGTCTGTGGTTTATGATTGGTGGCAAAAGTGGTGTCATTCATAACTAGAATATATGACATAGGAGCCACATTTCATGAGCAAAAGATGAGGCCCATACCTCATATGCCTGATGGTATAGGAACAATTGCATAGAATACTTGAAATTGAAACTAACCTGAGATGTTCTTTATATAAAATCCCCTTAAATCAGTAATTATCAAAAAATTTTTTTTGAAAAACTGAAACCTATAGCAAGAAATATATTTCAGAGAGGCAAGCTGAGGCAGTGGTTAGGAGAATAGTCATGGCATTGGATTACTTGGGTTCGAATCCTATCTTTGTTACTTGCTAGCTGGACGATCTTGGGTGCGTCACTTAAATTCCCTATACCTCAGTTCATTCAACTATAAAACTAGGGTAAAAATAGTTCTATCTTACGGGATGATCCTGAGGATTAAATGAGTTAATGCATGTAAATGCATTTGGCATAGTCCCTGGCATATACTAAGCATTATATGAGAGTTTGCCAATGATATTTTTACATTTGACTCAGTACACATATACTTCCACACATACAGTGTCTAAAAAAATTTATTATGTGTAATACACGTTAATATTTTCTATTTCATACTATCCAATTTTACTATATTCTGTTCTCTTGTATTAAAAACATGTAATTTGCCATCTTCTACTAACTTTTGAATTACACTTTCAAAAACAGTGTCTTATAATCTTTTGTACAGCAGTCAGGGTGCTTCTAAGTAGCAAAGCTTTGAAATAGGGAACTTTGTTCAAGTGTTTGTAATTTGTCCTTCCTACCCTAGTAAAGTAACTATTTAAGACTTTTAGAATCAAAGAAGGAAATAGGATAAAATGTAAGAGCGAGGCTTGGGACACTCAGTATTTGAAAGCAGGAAAGTGATGAGACTTGGTTATTGAAACTTTGGGTTGAGGAATTCTAAGGCACTTGGAAGGAGAGGAAGAAGGTGAGAGTTTCCAAGATTCCTGCTATGTCCCTTGAACTTGTACTCTGAGAGAGTACAATGAATAATATCACCATGCAGTCCTTCTGTCTCCTGTCTTTTCCTGAGGAAATACATTGTTGGCTGGACCTCAGTGAGTTAAAATGGCAGATAAATGAAGACCTTGTTCTGCTCCCCCAGGTAAATTGTCCTGAGTGTAAATAAATGCCTTTGCATTTGTTAAGACTGGGAGATTTGTTCCCAAATGGGAAAGAGGTTATGCTTTCATTTGTGAAATCTTTTTTCTCTTTCTGATGATTCTAAGTACATTTAAAGACAAGGTGAGGCCTGTAAACCTAATTCATAAACAGTGTGAACCCACATTAAAATTATATTCCTCTTTATAACTGGCTTCCCTTCATTTAATGGCCCTGATGCAATACTATAAAAATTTGACCCGAGATATCAAATTGGTGACAGGGATACCACATCACATCAACTCCAATGTATTTTTAATAAGGAAGTATGTCAGTAAAATCATAATTAAAATTAGTGCTTCAAATGATTAGGGTTTGCTTTTATTTTATATTTTGTGGAACAGTATTTCCCAGAAGGTTATGACTGTATATGGCAGAGATGGAAAATGGAGACATGAAAATGAGGTCATGTCCAAGTAGGTAAGAGGCGATCACCATGCACAGCCGAGCCAAATCTGCTTCCTATGCAAATGACAGCCTAAGGGTTGGCAGAAGAGCCATTAAGGTCTTTGTTAAATCCTGACTCATCGCCATCTGCTCTCAAGTACAGCCACACTAAACAGGCTGTGTTGTAACATCTGGGGTAGAAATTTTCTTCAGTATATCACGATTTGAGATGGTCAAACAGGTTCAGTCTGAGTAAAAAAAGATTAAAAGCTTGCTCATCTCTTGACTTACCCCCCAACCGACTTCCTTTCATGCCCAATTAAATAAGTTTTGCTTGAAATTTTCTGTTTAATTTTCAGTGGAAAAGGAAGGTGGTGGGGATGATGGTGGTCAGAGTGAGGTAGGGATTAGTATATAGTTTATCCTCCTCGTATCTATCATGACTCTAGAGATTCTCTTGAGATTCCTTGTGCATTCATTTATTCATTGATTCATTGTTGATTTGCTCAATAACTATTTCTTGAACATCTACGCATGTGCCAGAGATTGTGATTGGACTGTGAAATCACTGGTGGACAGAACCAAAAGGTCCTTGTCCTTATGAGGATATTCTAGTTGGGGCAAATAGAATAAAATAAAAGCAAATGCAATTATTTTTGGTTTTGATAATACTATGGAAGTAATAAATCCTCTTTTAGAGCATTTTGGTAGGATTGAGATTATTTTAGATGTGCTGATCAGGAAGGTTATAGATCAGGTTGCTAAAAGCCAATTAATTAAAAGCCAATTTGCTGAAAGCTAATTCGTTGCATGGCCTAATTCATTGAATGACTAATTCACCAAGCTTATTTATATTTTCTGTACTATTCAGTTTTGGTTTTCATTTTGATTTTCTAATAGCATTTTGAGGACTTTTCAGCAGTGTTTTCCCTACTCAGGCTCAGAAGCCTGAGGGACAGAACACAGAGGAAATTGAGAGGCAGAGAGAAGGGTGCTGAGAACTGCAATAAAATATATTCATAAAGATATGTTCTTGAATAGGGAGAATTGTCATAAGTATATTTTTCATTAAGTTATTATTCATAAGGATAATACATTCATATGAACTCTTCACATTTAAGATTATATGCAAGAAGGCACTATTTATGAAGACTATATTCATAAAAAGAATATTTTCATTGAATATATTCATAAAACAATATATTCATGAGGAGAATATATTCATAAGGAGAATACATTCAATTTTTTCTGCTCCAGCTCCCTACTGTTGTTGCCGGATACTGAGAGACAGAATCAGAGGCACAGAGGGGGAAACTGAGGCAAGTGAAAGAGGAAGAGCAAGAGGCTTACATTTCCAACTGAAGTATTAGGAGGCTGGGACAAAGACAGGCAAAGCATTTTTTAAAGTGGTATTATGAAAGCAAAATGAAAACCAATCAACAAACTAGAAAGTTAAAAGACATAATTACTTTAGGCCAATTGGTCATTTGGGGAATGGGTCATTCACGATATCGGTTATTTGGGCAGCTTTTCACTTGTGGAATTAGTAGATAGATTGGCCATGTAATTTGTCATCTAAACAGGGATGATTTTGAGAGTGAAAGGGATACTATTAATAATTATCCTGGGAAAAAAGGTAAAAGCTAGAACTGTCCTGGGAAAAGTGGGATGTAAGGTTATCGCTTCCCTGCCTCCTGAGCCAGACTGGGCTGTGTTTAGTAAGACTGGGCATGCACAGACCTGAGGCACAGTCTGGAGCTGCTTACTTTTGCAATATGGCTACTTGGCTGGACTGGAGATTGAATGTGTGGATTGTTTCTCAACATGAATACCATCTTCTGTTTGAAGGATTCAAAGCTGTAGGGTATTAGGATATGTTTTAAGGAGAGCTGTGATTTCTTGGATGGCATCCATGGCAGTTATTACCTTTATGTGGATGACTTCCAATTCTAGAATCTCTAGGATAAGCTCCAAACTCAAATTTCCAAATGCAAGCTAGATGACTCCTGCAGACACTTCCCTCCCTACATGTCCCGGATCCAACTCTTGGGAATAGATTGTAGGAAGATAAAAGAAGACCTCTGGGAAGGGCTTTTTATAGTCATTTGTTCATGCCATTATTTTTTACATTTTTAACAGCCTGAGAGGACTTTCTTCTCTTTCTTATGTAAAACCTACCCATTAGAGCCCAGCTTAAATATCATCTTTCTGTAATGTCATCTTTATGAAATAGTCGTTTTCCTCTTCCTTATCTAATTTGCCAATTGCTTATCAATAATAGAAACCCAGGGTAGTTATAAATAAGATTTGTAGCCAGTACCTTCTAATTGAGAATTACATTATTTTATAATGCTTCAGATGTCTAGATATTTTTACCACACCACTTAGCACATTATTAAGAAGAAATTAAGGGTTTTTTGTTTATTAATTCATTCAGTGGATATTCATTCAGTGCCTATTATGTACCAGGTACTATTCTAGTTTCTGAGACAGAGCAATCAACAAGAAAGAGGCCCTGATGTCCAGTAGCTTACATTTTAGACATTTTAGTGCAGAATATGGACAACGAACAAAGAAATAAATAGGTATATAATATAATTAAAGAATTGATAAATGTCATGAAGAGAAATAAATTGGTTTCAGTGACCCTATGTCACTTTAGGGTAATAGTAGCATCACTTTTCACTTTAAAAACTGGGTTTGGGTAGGAGACCAAAGTGCCTTAGTACATGCAGTGTTAATGATATGGTCAGGAAGGCCTCTGCTGGGTAGTTACAGAACCATTTGGATGTCTAGGAGAAATACGTTTCAGGCAGCAGAAACAGTATGTGCAAAGGTCCTGAGGTAGGAGGTAGTCTTCAAATGATAATTTCTGCATGCTGAGGTCCAGAAGGGAATGAGTGTACCCCAGGTAGAGTGAGTGTGGGAGAAGATTGGTAGGATGGTAGGAGGTGAAGAGAAAGTGATAACCAAGGGTCAGATCATGCAAGACATTGTAGATCATGTAAAATGTTGAGTTTTATTCTGCAACAGGAAGCTGTTGGAGGTTTTGAGCTCAAAAGTGATGTTATTTGACTTATATTTTAAAAGGATCACTCTAGTTGCTGTGTGGAGAAAGTGCTAAGGGGAGAAAAAGGATGACAGCAGGGAGGTCAACCCGGTCCAGTGAGAGATGAGGGCTTAGTGAATACTTGTGTATTTTTGTGGCCTGGCGAATACTTAATGGATTGAAGTCTCTGGAAAAAGAGAGCAGGAAAGAGAATGGATTTGGCAAGGTTACTTCATCTCCTTGAAACTTCCTTACCTTATAAAGTTGGGAAAACACCATTTGTGCAGCCTATTTCACAGAGTCCATATAAAAGATATTTTTTGTAAAGTATTTTATAGACTCTAATATACTATACAAATGTTCACTGCTGTGGTCATTAGCTATGTTGGATTCTGTCCTTCTTATTGACAGCGTCCCAATTCTGCTCTAGACTACAGACTGTCCTCCCCCAGAAAGATATGCAAACTGATTGCTCTGGGCTTTGAATACTGAGCTTTCTGAGAATATAACTGAGTTATGACGGTGAAGGTAGCTGATATCTGTGTCACAAACCTGTCCTGATTTGAATTCTTTCTGAGGCCTGGCTTTCCAGCTTTCTTTGATTATATAAGCTACTTCACATTCTCCCGATCAAGCCCATTTTTATGGAAGATCCCAGAGATGCCAAACTGCTCTGAAAGTGATCTTTTAGAGATTTACAGGGGAGCAGGACTTAGAGGGAGATTGGCCCAGCCATGGCATTACTGCCTGCTGCTTTTTCAGTTAGGGTGCAGATTCCAGGGTAGATTTTTGGGGATATGGGACACTCAGGGGTGTAATGGTCAGTTCCATGAGACAAGGAAATTAAACAAGGTATAGGAACTTAATGTATTTTTTATGCAGTTCTCAGTGCGAGTCAGACTATCATAATAAAGCCACACATCTTATTAGCCCAACTGAGGAGTAATAGCCATGGTAATAGCATCATTAAATATATGTATTACTGAATAACAAATCAATAAACAGATTAATGAATGAGTTGAAGGCATTGGAAGTACTGATTTCTAGTCTCAGCTCTGCCATTAACTATTTAGGCTGGTGCAAAAGTAATAGCAGTATTGGACCATGAATTTTAAATCATTATAACCAGGCTCAAACACATCTTTGTTAATCAAAAAGGCACCATTACAATTAATGTATTGTTACCAGCAAGAAATAGTTTGTTTCTTCTCGTAGCATAAAAATCCATGCTTCATGATTTGAGGAAGGTATTGTCTGCATCTTGCTGGTTGTGGAAGCATTTTCCCTGTAAAAAGTTGTTGAGATGCTTGAAAAAGTGGTGGTTGGTGAGAGGTCAGGTGAGTATGGCGGATGAGGCAAAAGTTCATAGCCCAATTCATTGAATTTTGAAGCGTTGGTTGTGTGATGTGCGGTCAGGCATTGTTGTGGAAAGAATCGGGCCCTTTCTGTTGACCAAATCTGCCTTCAGGCATTGCAGTTGTCAGCGCATTTCATAGATTTTCTGAGCAGACTTCTCAGATATGATGGTTTCTCCAGGATTCAGAAGGTTGTCCTGGATCAGAGTGGCAGCTGACCACCACTGACCACGACCTTTTTTGGTGCTAGTTTGTCTTTGGAAAGTGCTTTGGAGGTTCCTCTTGGTCCAACCACTGAGCTGCTTGTCGCTGGTTGTTGTATAAAATCCACTTTTTATTGAGTGTCACAATCCTATCAAGAAATGTATTTTTGTTGCTTAGAATAAGAGAAGATGACACTTGAAAATGACAATTGCTCTTATTTTTGGTCAGCTCATGAGGCACCCGCTTGTCTAGCTTTTCCACCTTTCCAATTTGCTTCAGATGCTGAATGACTATAGAATGGGTGATGCTGGGCAGCACCTGTAGCCCAGTGAGTAGGGTGCTGGACACATACACCAGGGCTGGTGGGTTCAAACCTGGCGTGGGCCTGCTAAAACAAAACAACAATGACAACTGCAAAATAACCAGGTGTTGTGGCAGGTGCCTGTAGTCCCAGCTATTTGGGAGGCTGAGGCAAGAGAATTGCTTAAACCCAAGAGTGTGAGTTTGCTGTGAGCTGTGATGCCATGGCGCTCTACCCAGGGTGACAAAGTGAAACTCTGTCTCAAAAAAAAAAAGAAGAATGGTCGATGTTGATGTCTTTGTCAACCTCTGGTGTAGTTGTCAGGGGATCAGCTTCCATGACTGTTCTCAGTTGGTCCTTGTCAACTTCCCATGCCACCACTGCACTCCTCACCTTCAAGGCTCTCATCTCCTTTGCAAAACTGCTTGAACCACCATTGCACTGTACATTTGTTAGCAGTTCCTGGGCCAAATGTGTTGTTGATATTGCGAATTGCTGTATGACCCATTTTGGAACTTGAATAAGAAAATTGCTCGAATTTACTTTTTCTCTAACATCATTTTCACAGTCCAAAATAAATATAAAATGAACAGCAAGTAATAAGTCATTAGCATAAAAACATAAAGGGAGAAATGTGCATTAAAACAATGTATAATATAACCACATTATTAAGAATGTATTCCAGTATCGAATGGCAAATTTCAACGATGCAAAAACTACAGTTACTTTTGCACCAACCTGTAGTTATGTGAGCCTGAGTAAATCTCTTGGTGCCAATTTCCCCATGGGCTAGAGTGCAGAGGCATCATCATAGCTCATTAAAACCTCAACTCCTGGACTCAGGTGATTCTCCTGCCTCAGCCTCCTGAATAGCTGGGACTACAGGGGCACCCACCATACCTGGCTAATTTGTCTATTTTTTTGCAGAGATAGGGTCTCTTTCCGCTGCTCTGGCTGGTCTCAAACTCCTCCTCAATAGATCTTCCCATCTTGGTCTCTAAAAGTGTTGGGATTATAGGTGTGAACTATGGAAACTGGCTGAACCTATTTTTATTATAGGAGTTTGTATAATTAATACAGGTCAGAAGGTAGAAGGCTCAACATCAAAATATTTGCAAGATTATCTCTGAATGGTATGATTCTTTTTTTGTCTACTTGCATTTTCTAAATGTACATACAAATATGTATCATTTAGGAAATATAATTCTATAATGGTATAGAATTATTATTATTATTTTTTGCCATTTAACAATGATTTATCAGTCTCCCAAGTTCTTTCTTTCCCTTTTTAATTTTTATTAAATCATAAATACATAAATCATGTATACATTAATGCATTTATGGGGTACAATGTACTGATTTTATATACAATTTGGAATGTTTACATCAAACTGGTTAACATACCCTTCACCTCACTTAACAAACCAACTAAAAGGGGGGGCAGAGGGAGGCATCTTATCTGAAATTTATCCCAATTCTCCTGCCCTTGTCCTCCATTTGTCCTTCTTCAGTAAGAAACTTATTAATATTAGTGGCTCCAAAGCCACTGAAGGTGGATTGGCATGTGGCTTGGGTGTCTAGGGGTACGCCTGCCCACACTTCCATGTGAGAGTGTGTGTGTGTCTGTGTATTGGGAAGAGTGGGAGGGTCCTGCTCTGAGGCATGGCTGGGCCTATAGCGGCAATGACTGTGACCTGACAGCAAGAAAGAACAGAGCTGAGCTCAGCCAGCAGGGTCCCAGTGCTCGGTGCTCTTCCCAGAAGGGGCCTCCTGGGTTTTCCATGGAACAGATACAAGGAAACCTGGCCCCCTCAGCAGATGAGCTGAGTGATTTTCTTATGAAACTAAAACTAGGCATCCTTTTGGAGGGAAGATCAGAGTACTCCTTCCCCCCTCGCCTCTCCTGCTAGAGCAAGTTTCTTGTGATTTCTTGGGGTTGAAGGAGTAGGTTCTGCATAATTCATTTTAAAGAAGAGGAAAATTAGGCCTTGAGAAGTGAAAGGATGTGCCTGAGGACACACAGGAGTTCATCTGCTCTCTAGCACAGCATTATTTTCCAGAACACTGAACTAAGTCTGCCCTGGGACATTCTGGAGGGTGCTCTTGATATGCTGGGCACCATGGGAGTGTTTTGCCTACCCTGCAGAAGTTAGGTTTCCAGGCAGTCAAGAGCAAGCCCAGGAGTCCCACCCGCTGCAGGTAAGGCCCTGGCTATTCATGCCTTGGTCTTTAGGAGCCAAGTGAGAGCCTGAGAGCAGGCAGTTCGTCAGGTAGCACCACATAGGAGTGAGGAGGGGTCCTAGAATTCTGTGTGCTCCTGGAAAAGCCCTCAGCCTGCCCTTCCCCCACTGACATAGTCAAGACTCATCTGATTATGCCCTTGATCTCAGTTTCCAGCAGTCATCACAAGAAGCTGAGAGCTTAACAAATTCTGATTCTACTTCCTTGAAGTCCCTAGAATAGTCAGATTCATAGGGACAGAAATTCAAGTGGTGGTCACCAGGGGCTGGGGTGGGGTGGGAGAGTGAGAAGTTGCTTAGTGAGGGTAGATTTTCAGTTTTGCAAGATGAAAAGAATTTTGGAGATTGGTTACACAGCAGTGTGAATGTACTTAACACTAATGACCTTTATACTTAGAAATATTTAAGGTGGTAATTTTTATGTCACATGTGATTTCCCACCATTAAAAAAAAAAGCCCAGGACCCAGGGTCATTTTTCTTTTTCTTTTTTTAAATTTTTTTTTTATTGAATGGTAACTGTGTACATTTTCTGGGGTACAGTGTGGTGTTTTCACACATAATCCGAGACACTTCCATCAAACTGGTTAACATAGCCTTCATGTAACTTTCTTAGTTATTGTGTTAAAATGTTCGTATTCTACTCATAGAAAGATTCACTTGTACCCTTGTAAGATGAACCACAGAAGTGAGCCCTTGAATCCCTCTCCCTCCACCCACTCCTCCCTCCCTCCCCCCTTCCCGTATCCTTAGGTTGTTATTAGGTTATAGCTTTCATATAAAAAGGTTTAAATTAATTTCATAATAGGGTGTGTACATTGGATACTTTTTCTTCTATTCCTGTGATACTTTGCTAAGAAGAACATTTTCCAGCTCCATCCATGTGAACATGAAGGATGTAAAGTCTCCATCTTTCTTTATGGCTGCATAGTATTCCATGGTGTACATATAACACAGTTTGTTGATCCATTCGTGGATTGATGGGCACTTGGGCTTCTTCTATGACCTGGCAATTATGAATTGGGCTGCAATAAACATTCTGATACAAATATCTTTGTTGTAATGCGATTTTTGGTTGTCTGGGAATATACCTAATAAAGGAATTGCAGGGTCAAATGGCAGTTCTATGTTTAGTTCTCTAAGTGTTCTCCAGATGTCTTTCCAAAAGGAACGTATTAGTTTACGTTCCCACAAGCAGAGGAGTGTTCCCTTTTCTTCACATCCACGCCAGCATCTTTGGTTTTGGGATTTAGTGATATGGGCTAATCTTACTGGAGTTAGGTGATATTTCAAAGTAGTTTTGATTTGCATTTATCTGATTATTAAGGATGGTGAGCATTTTTTCATATGTTTGTAGGCCATGCACCTGTCTCCTTCAGAGAAGTTTCTCTTCAAGTTCCTTGCCCACCCTGAAAGGGGATCATTTATTCTCTTCTTGCTAATATGCTTGAGTTCTCTGCAGCTTCTGGTTATTAAACCTTTGTTAGAGACATAACCTGCAAATATCTTCTCTGGGGGTTGAGGGTTGTCTGCTTGCTTTTACTTACTGTGCTTTTGGCTGTGCAGAAACTTTTTAATTTGATGAGGTCCCAGTAGCGTATTTTTGATGTTGCTTCATAGAGAATTTGGAATGGTCTTGTATTTATAGTGAAGAATAATTATTTCTAAATTAAACTTGGATATGGTTCCACCTAACAAATGTTAAAAACAATACCTACATTTTTTCTTCCAGAATATTACAAAGGTGGACACATTTGGTTATGTTATTTGCATTTGTACATTTTAAGTCAATGTTATAAGTGTATCTTGCACACAGAGTATGTGCACTGTACCCATTATGTTTGAATTCACTCTACCTTTTTCCTCATCCTGTACTTAATTTCCATTGATTTTTACCTCCATATGTGCACATAAGTGTTAATTGAATAGTTAAAATTTAGTATTGAGCAAATGTGGTATATTTTTCATTCCTATGATATTTCCCTTAGAAGAATAGTCTCCAGTTTCATCCAGGGGGTTACAAAAGGTACTAGGTTGCAATTTTTATGGCTGAGTAGTACTCCATGGTGTACATAAAAGAGTAGAAGGAGAAAATCTTTCTCAGTGTCAATGTTATAAATCACTAGAAAATTATTGAATTGAGTTATTTTAAATTTACTTAAAATCATAATCTTTCAGTATAGTCTTTGTTTAATGTTGCTTAAATGCAATTGAGTAAAGTTTGCCATACCAGAATTTTAAAAAACCAAGACTCAAAAAGATTGAAGCTTCCAAGAAATTTAACTTTATTTGTGAACAAACTTGTTGAGCACCAGACAAGATAAAATAAGACTTGTCATCCAGTTTAAAAAAAGAAACATCCAACGAAGAAAGATATGACTCATGGTGAAGAGAAGAATAAGTCTAATAAAATGGGCCCCAAACTGACAAAGATGTTAGAAATAAAGGAGAAGAAAATAAAACAGTTATAATAACTATGTTCCAAATGTTAAAAAAACTTAATATAGAAGGCATGAAAACATTACAAATCAGGTTTCTAAATATAAAACTAAAATATTTAAATGCAAAATACACCAGATATAACTAACAATAGATTAGATATTACAGAATATATTACTGACTCTGAAGACATAGAAATAGAAACTATATAAAATTAAAGACTGAAAAAATATCTTAAAATGCGCCAGAGTATCACCGTTCATTCTTAAATATCCCGCTGGAAAATCAGTATGTTAGTTTTTATTAAATCAATATATGTACTTAGCACACCACACAACAATCACAACAATTCTGAATATTTACCCAACCAAAATAAAACAAATTGTAACATAAAAATCTATACTAAATATTCATAGCAGTTTTTTTCATAATAGCCAAACATTGCAAATAATCCACATGTCCTTCAGTATGTGAATTATTAAACACACTGTGGTATATCCATAAAATGTAGCATTACTCAGAAATAAAAAGTAGTAAACTATTGATACACAAAACAATATTTATGGATCCCAAAGTTATTGTGTACAATGAAAAAATATAATCTCAGAGTGTTATATATTGAGTAACTCCACTTTTCATATGGTAAGTAAGGAGGGTTGTGTGTGACTATGAAAGCTTAGCACAAAGGAGTTTCCCATGTTAATGAAATAGGTTTGTACCTTGCTTACAATGGCTGTTCTACATATCCACACATGTGATGACAAGTACATATATTGTACTTGGTTTTATACTATGCTTTAGTTATCTAAGATAAAATAATCATTTGAGAAAATAAGTGAAGGGTACATAGGACTTCTCTGTACTATCTTTGTAAATTCCAGTGAATATATATTCCAAAATAATTTTTTTTAATGAACATGGTTTCAATGATCTCTGGGACTACTTCATATGTCCTATTGTATCTATCATTCAGAAAAACCTGAAGAAGAGTTTTTCCAAAATATTTGAACAAATAATGGCTGAAAACTTCTCAAATTTTGTTGAAACTATAAATAACAGTTCCAAAACACTAAATAAATTTCAAAGAGAAGAGAAATGAAGAAAATTGTTCCAATGCATATTATAATCAAAATGCTACTTTGGGCCAGGCCCTCATTTTAACCTGCCACCTCCAGTATATGGGGCTGGTGCCCTACTCCTTTGAGCCATAGGCACCACCCCTTATCCAATTCTTTATTTAGAATCTCTGTTGTGAGTTTTATTGTTAGTGAATAAGACTCTTCCCTTACCTTATTTCTAAATAAAGTAACAGGGTATTGTATCTATTCTTTGTAATGTTTATTATGACTATGGCACTTTTAGTGGCTCTACCCAAAGCTCTTTCAAAATTACAGGGAATCTTTGCATTAAATCTCTTGTCCACTGCTTTGGGACTATGAAGCTATGACGATCTAGAAAAGTTGCTAGTTTAGAAAGGACACAAGCCTGCCAGTTAGTCCATATAAAACAAAACAAAATAACTCAACATTTATATACCAGTCACATTCCCAATATTGCCTGTTTTAATGTTTCATTTGTAGCAACTTCAAACACACATTTAATACATCACAGTTTTCATAGATAAGAAATCCAGGAATATTTTAGTTAGGACCTTGCACAAGGTCTCACAAGACTTCAATCAAGATATTGGCCAGGCCTCACTATTATGAGAGGCATGATGGTGGTGAAATCCACTTCCAAGCTACTTCTGGTCATTGACAGAATATCTTTCTTGTGGCTGTAGAACTCATGTTGGTTTTTCTTCTTCAAGTCCAGCAGGAGAGAGAGTCTCTGATCTCAGGGAAGGTTCCAGTCTCTCTTTTAAGAACTTTTACATGATTAAGTCAGGGGTACCCAGGGTAATTACCTTTTAATTAATTCAGTATCAACTAATTTGAGATGGTTTTTCTATTCTGAAATCCCTTCATTGTACCATATTTTATTGATTGAAACAAGTTACAGATTAAGTCTGAATTAAAGGCAAGGGATTATTCAAGGTTGTAACATGTTATAATGCATCTGCCTCACTGGCTGCCAGTAACTGGAGCGGTAACCATACCCAAGTGGTTTCGGTTCTCTATGCCACAGTTTTCTCAATTATAAAGTGGGAAAAATAACAGGGTTGATGTCAAGATGTTGTCATGATGATTAAATATGAGAATATGTAAAAAGCACTTACCAGAGTTTCCAGATATTAAAAATATTTTCCTTCAAGAAAAATTGGAGGGGCGGAGCCAAGATAGCGGACTGCAGAAGTTCCCGTCCAGAAGGAGGCTGAAAGGACAGAAGTTTAGCTAATTAGCTGATGGTTTGGAGCAGAGCCAAGAGAGAAGATTGAAGAGCGCAGTTCAACTTTCCTGAGGCGAGCTGCAACCCAAAAAATACAACCAAAAGGTACAAAATCTACCACCAAGTGAACGGGAGTCCCCTCCCCCACAACAAGGGCTCGTAGTTTACTCCATGCAAACAAGCAAACAGAGTTCAAACTTCTCCCCCTCTATCTCACGTAAGAGACCCCCTAAAAACTGGACCTCCTAGCCCTGCTGGCATGCCACAGCACCCTCTGGCCAGGAATAAAACTGTAAAACTGTATAAATCTGTATATATTCCCCACCTACAACATTGAACTCCAAGGAGTCCCCACCCACCCACTCCAAGGTCTGGAGGTTTATTACCTATGGAGTCCAGATTCTTGGGCATCTCCTTGGGAGAAGTGGAGGGGGAAAAGGCTGGTGCTATTCTGAGCTGACTGTGGTGTGGGGGAGAGGAGAGGAGGGTCAGCTCGGGGGATGCCAGTACAGAAACAGTGGCATCCTGAGCGGCAGGCTGACTCCATTTACGCCATTCCAGCCCCATCCCTTTGGGCAAGCAGAGGTTCTGGACAGCAGCCACAGGCAGGGCACACATAAATTTCTTGGGTGGAGTGAGAGCCCTCAGGGGGCTAATGCAGCTGAGACAAAGGCAGTGGGTGCGCAGAGGCAAGAATTGACACCTGAGTGTAAAGCTGAATGCAACCTCTGATTTACAGAGAAATCTAGCTGGACAGAAGCCTAATTTAAACACGCAAGGCCCCCCTGCCAAACTCAGATTTCTGGCTGATTTTGCCATGTAAACCCCAGGAGCAGTGGCCTACTGGAGTGAATAGGGCCACAGAACTGGGGGATTATGAGTGACTGGTTGTAAGGTGGGGAAGGAGGTATTAACTTTCCCAGACTAACCCATTTGCCAGGTGGGTTCCTTTACCCTCACGGAGCACTGAAGCAAGTTATATCTGAACAGCAAGCAGATGCCTCTTATCTACCTCCCAGAGACATTTGAACTCTTCCACCTGAAACAGGTGCTGACTAGGACACCTGATTTGGACCGCTCAAACCTGGTAGACCACCCAAGGACTATTCAAAGGGGCACCCCAGGTGTATGGTTGAGGGAAGGTTTGAACTATATAAAACTGTATATATTCTCCACCTGCAACATTGAACTCTGAGGAGTCCCCACCCACTCATTCCAAGGTTTGGAGGTACAGAGTCCAGATTCTTGGGCATGTTCTTGAGAGAGGTGGAGGGGGAAAGGGCTGGTGCTGTTCTGTGCTGACTGTGGTACGGGTGGGCGTGAGGAGATGGGAATCAGCTCGGGGGACGCCAGTGTAGCAACCGTGGCATCCTGAGTGGCAGGCTGATGCTATTTCAGCCCCAACCCTTTGGGCAAGCAGAGGTTCCAGACAGCAGCCACAGGCAGGGCACACATAACTTTCTTGGGTGGAACACCAGCCCTCAGGGGGCTAATGAGGCTGAGACAAAGGCAGTGGGTGGGTAGAGGCTAGAATTGACACCTGAGTGTAAAGCTGAATGCAACCTCTGATTTACAGAGAAATCTAGCTGTACAGAAGCCTAATTTAAACATGCAAGGCCCCCTTGCCGAACTCAGATTTCTGGCTGATTTTGCCAGTAAACCCTGGGAGCAGTGGCCTACTGGAGTGAATAGGGTCACGGACCTGGGGAACCACGAGTGACTGGTTGTAAGGTGGGGAAGGAGGTATTAACCTTCCCAGACTAACGCAGTTGCCGAGTGGGTCCCTTTGCCCTCAAGAGTGGGGCAGGCCCCAAAACTGCTTGCTAGAGTTGCACACCTCACAGGCAGCAGGCTCCCGCTCTGGGCAGGCCCAGAACCACTCGCTAGTGCCACAGGTGTCCTGCAGGCAGAGGAGGAATAATCCTCCATTCAAGGCAGACCCAAAACAGCTTGCAAGAGAAATGCACACCCCACGGGGGCCAGGCGAGGTATTACCCGCCTCAGGTTCCCAAGCTGGGTGCACCCAGATCTGCTTGCTAAAGCCACGCTCACCCTGCAGGTGGTGGTGGAGGGGTCTACCACTTTTGGAGGGCGCAGAACTGTTTGCTAGAGCCACATATATCCTTTGGACAGAGGTGAAGGAGTTCCCCACTCGGGGCTGCCGCATTAGGAGGGCACAGACCAGCTTCCTAGCGCCACACACATCCAACGGGCAATGGTGAAGTAGTCCCCCGCTTCGCCCCAGCTACACTGGTGGGGTTGGACTAGGACTGATCTGGTCACTCATGTACCCTACACTACCGCTGCCATTCCCCTACCCCCTGGCTGCTCCAGGGTCCGGAACTAGGACTGATCTAGCCAGTACCGTTCCCCTGTTCCACCAGTTGCCCCAGAGGGGCTAAACTAGGACTGATCTGGCTGCTGCCAGTTTCCTGCCCCCCGGGTCACCGGGCAGGCTGAACGAGGTCTAATCTGGCCACACACACTCCTGTGCAGTTGCTGCTATTCCACTGTACCCTGGCTGCCCCAGCACCTGAGAACTGGGAGAAGACAACAGACAGGCTCTGCCTATCTCTCTGGGCAACCAGAAGAAGCCACCAACTAAACGGTTCTGATAAGTCCTCCAAACAAGGTAAACTCAGCATGGGGCAGAACCAGCAGAAAGACTCTGGCAACTCAAATAACCAGAATAGATCAACTCCTCCAAGGGAAAAGGGGGAAGACATAATTGAAGACCCCATCCACAAGCAAATGCCTGGGATGTCAGAAATTGAGTTCAGAATGTGGATAGTAAATAAGAATAACAGACTGGAAGAAAAGAAGGAATTAGGAGCTGAAGAAATTATTCAAACGAATTCTCAAGAAATTGTTCAAAAGATATCTCAAGAAATTATTCAAAAGATGACTCAAGAACTCAACGATTTCAAAGACAAAATGATCAAAGATTTTGAAATACTGAGACAAGAGGTAGCAGCCCTCAAGGATCTGAAAGACACA
>CAUYQV010150223.1:0-23153 GCA_963574575.1 Galagoides demidoff | reverse complement strand
TCCTGGGCTCAAGCGAGTCTCCTGCCTCCGCCTCCCAAGTAGCTGGGACCACAGGCGCCCGCCACAACGCCCGGCCATTTTTTGGTTGCAGCCATCATTGTTGTTTGGCGGGCCCGGGCTGGGGATTTGAACCCGCCACCTCAGGTGTATGTGGCTGGCGCCTTAGCAGATTGAGCCACAGGCGCCGAGCCAGTTCTGAAGTTTTTTCATCTTAGTACCTAGAAAAACCATTCATATTCGGTGGTGGGTTTTTTTGGTTCCTTCTTGTTTTCTGTTGACATCTGTATATTATCGCACTTTGTTAATGTGCCATAATTTATTTAAACAGTTCCTCATTGATGGATAATGTAGGTTGTGCTATCAAACTTTCTGATCCTTGCTAACCTTGTAAGTAATAAATGGTGATTTTGCATTTGCTTTATTATGAGTGAAATCGAACATCTTCTCATGTGTTCAAGAATCATTTGTATTTTTATTTCTGTGATCAGAGTGCTCTCGTCCTATTTTTATTGTCTCGTTGGTCTTTTTA
The DNA here is from genome assembly GCA_963574575.1 of Galagoides demidoff. Lineage (NCBI taxonomy): Eukaryota > Metazoa > Chordata > Mammalia > Primates > Galagidae > Galagoides > Galagoides demidoff. The sequence continues at coordinate 22,624 of CAUYQV010150223.1, read as the reverse complement.
TGGACCGGAATCCAACACCTAAATTTGGGGACTAAATGGCAAAAAAGAAATTAAGGCTTATTAAAGCCCTAAACCCCATTGTTTCTGAACTAAAGTACAGTTTAATTAACTTTTACAAAGATACCTTGAGTTAAATAAATTAGATTACAAAGTCCACTGTTTTAACATGAAGGTTTTTTTTTTCTTTTTAACTATAACAACTTAGTTTTACGGAAAAGAAAATATATCATTAAAGCCATCAAATTTCATAGAATCCTACAATTTTAAAGCTGGGAGGAACTTTCCAAATTATTTAATTCTATTGTTTCATTGTATAAATAAAACTGAGAGAATCAAGGCAGGTAGGCTTAGCTAATAGACCCTAGGATACTTTATTGCTCCTTTTAATCTGCTACTTAGAGAAACCAGAATTTTCTGTCCTTGGCCGAAAGTTTCTTTTCGGGAGATAATGTGAACAGCCGGCACCAAACCCTTCGAAGAAAGCCCAGGACAGCTGACCTCAAAGTTCTGCTGTGTGTGCTTCTCCTAACTGGGTCCATTGTTCTCCAAACCTTGACCTTAAGCTCCTATAAAGGAAAGAATTCGGCAACACTGGGTGGACAAACAAATATTTTGGATTTCTCCCCAATGATAGACAGGACAGAACAGGCAGCCCTGGGAAGGGGTGTGGCTAAGAAAACCTTTCAGCGCTGGACACCGGGCTGAACAAACGCCATCCAAGGTAAACACGCAGCTTAGGGAAATTTTAGGCACTTGGCTGTTTGCCTTTCTGTCTGATCCCCTATGCAGGAGGAGGAATATTTGATGAGAAACAAAAGATTTGAGAAAACCACATAATAATCACGTACTGGCAGTTGATACAGGAGCTTAATTGTTTAGACTCTAGATTAATAAATGATGTGGTATCAAACTCCAAAGGCAAGAAGAGGCAGTGGAGAGGAAAAGCTGTGTAGCCCCTTCATGGAGCTCTAGGCTGAGTAGGGGTACCCTGGAGAATGAGAAACCAAGGGCCAAACTCTCTTCTTTGAGCGGAGAGGGAATGTGTTAATTCCTACATGTCATTTGGCAGTCTGACAAAAATAAACAAATAAAATGGAAAAAATAAACCCAGGTGCTCCTATGGCAGAATGGGAGGAGGAGAGAATGCCTTAATGGGCTCAGTTGACTTGTCTAGTGAAGGGAGAAGAATTACCAGAACATCCCTGATGGATCAGAAGCAAGACTGTCTTAGCAGCAGCCCTGGAGACAGCTGCCTGCATGGTCGAGACTGTCTTGCACAGTTGGGCAGCTTGCACACAGTGCAAATGCACGGTGTGAGGGTGTACAGGGACCAACATTCATCCTGCACATCACTCGCCAAACCATGTGGGGAAAGGATTTCTTTTAGAAAGGTTCCTGTAGGGCTGCATCTGGGGGTGAGGAGGAGAACCTTTTTCTAATTCAGGCAAAGGTGTTATGTGGGCTACTGGCAGCCTAGGATCTTATTACAAATGTAGATTCTCAAGACCTTCCCTGGGATCACTGAGTCAGAGTCTCCCCATTAAAAGTATCCCAGGTGACTTGTATGCCCATTACAGTGTGAGAAGCACTGGCCTAAAGCACAGGAGAATATTTTGCACTTTGCAGAAGGGGAAACGGATACACACGAAAGTACTTTGCTTAGAAAAGAGGTGGGGGGTGCGCTTAGGCATCTTGAGTTCCAGCCCTTTTCTGCCTTTTCTAGACTAATAACATTTTATTGCTTCTAATCTATTTCATCAAGGACGCACAAGGATACGCAGCTTGAATCCCATATTGCTTTTAGAGTCCTGAGTCTCCTGGTAGCCTCAAGATTCGTGACATAGTTTTTCAAGACCCCATGTTGACTTCTGAATGGGCGTAGCTGGATTACATCTGAACCAGAGCAATGGAGCTGCTCCTGCTCTGAGCCTGCTCCGAGCTCCAGTCCTTAGATTCTGGCTGAACCACAGGTCTGTGGGTGCCAGAGGAGACAGGAGAGGGGGTGTGTGGGGAGAGGGCGGCTCTGTAAGGCAGCATGCAAATCCCATCCCTCTTTTGTCTTTTCCCTGAGGGTTTTAATATTCTTCTAAGAGCCCAAACCATCAGGTTACTTTGTCATACAGTCCCAAAGAATCTGCCCCCAAATTTTCTCCGTACTCCTCTTTTATGTGAACAGAGTGTACTTCTAAACTTGGAGTACTTTTCAACTTAAGCTGTTTGATAACGTTGATACTATCTCTTTCCTTCTCCCTCGCTCTCAAATTAAATCATTAAATCACCTCAATAGTCACTGCTAGGTAACGCTCGGCCTGTAGGAATCGAGAGAAATTATGAAGAGACAAAAAGATCGGGAGAGAATTCAGAGTCAGAAAGCCTGGTCACAAAACATCCACCCAGAGCAGTAAGTGTCACCTCCATTGTGACCACCAGTTTGTCACTTCTCAGACAAAAACCGCCACATTTTCTTTCCTGACATCACCTGTCTCTTTCATTCTGTTCTCTCCCCCACCCCCGGCCCATCTCATTCTCCCTCTCCTTCTCTCCCCTCTCTCTTCCACCAGGGAGGACCTCTTTTATCTTCTCCAAACTTAATATGATTTCCAAGCTCTCCTCTGTGAGTCTCAGGAAAGAAAGAAACGATACTGGATAGAAGTATTCAAAGCAGTGTGAGGCCATCTTCTCAAATGGGGGCCCCTGCTCCTGTCACCGGCCTGCTCAAAGCCGGCTGCCTCTGGCCCCTCCTGGTGCTTGTGCATGTCAAGGCTGCACAATCTCTCAGCTGATGCACCCCCAGTCAGCTGGCCCCTGGTCAGCTGGCCACTGACTTCTGTCACTCCTCACGCTCACCTTTCTCCTCCCCTCCCTTGCCTCTGTCAGATAGGTAGAAGGATGTGGAAAGACTTTCTACCAGATCCCTTTTATGAAAACAAAAAACAAAGAAGGAGCAGCTATCTTTTAACTAAGGGAGCAGGCGATGGGGCTGGAAGCTTAAGGAAAGTCAAGGTTTTTCACTGCAATACTGGAGAAAAAGAGCAAGGAGTGACAAAAGGAAAGAGAGGCCTGGGTGGCTTTGTGACACTCTTCCAGCCCCTTGTTCTAACACACATGGGAAAGGCAGGCTTTGGATTCATATATCTATTTATCTCTCTCTTCTCATTGACTCTGCCTTGAGAGCAAGGAAGGTTTTCTGTTTTTGTTTTCCCAGAACAACTTCTGGCTCGTTAATATTCAACTTATAGGGAATGAGGGGGAGGAAGGAGAAAATTTTCAATCAAAGGTACTGAGACCAGCCAAGCCACCTGTCTCAGGAGTTCAGCAGGCCACTTCACCTCTCTGAATCTTAATTCCCTTTGACATAAAATTAGGATAATGCCAGCAATGTAATCTACCACCCAGGTACCCAGGTAGACTGAAGCATGTCAGGTAATCTATGTGAAAGATTTTTTTTTTTTGGTGCAGAAAAGTGAAATTTAATTTTTGGAGATGAGGGAGGAGCAGTCAGATAATTTTTAATTAATAACAGATACATTCAATGACGACCAATACCTCAAGAAACATAAAATCTTACAGAAATCAGGGGACATGGCTAGACACATTTGTAAACAGGATTATAAGAATTTGAATGGGACTTTTTTGTTTGCTCATAATTGAAACCAAGAAGGGCTAAGTAACCTGGTTTCTATAAGAAACTTTAAAGAGAGGCCAGAATTCGGGCCAGAGACTGCCTCAGCCTAGCTGCAGGACTCTGTGTTTCTGTGAGGAGGGGCTGGCCACTTGTCCCTCGGTTGCTGGATGCTGTGCTGGGCACACAGGTCCTCACAGAGGTGCCCTTAATGCGGTGTGGGGAGCATCTTCTCAGGGTGTGAAAGAATTTTTAGAAGTATAACATTGCTCTAAGAATAGAAGTTGCTATTGATATCAAATCACCCTTTCATGAGAAACAAGTTTGAATAAGAATTCTTTACCAAAGAGCCTTAATAAACTTAGGGAGGTATGTGGCCAAGCGCAGTGGTTCATGCCTATTAACCCTAGTGCCCTGGGAGGCTGAGATGGGTGGATGGCCTGAGGAGTTTGAAACCAGCCTGAGCAAGAGTGAGACCCTGTCTCAACTAAAAACAAAAAAACTAGCTAGGTGTGGTGGCAGGCACCTGTAGCCCCACCTGCTCAGGAGGCTGAGGCAAGAGGATCACTTGAGCCTAAGAGTTTGAGGTTGCTGTAAGCTATGATGCCATGGCACATCACCCAGGGTGACAAAGTAAGACTGTCTTAAAAATAAAAAATAAACTGAAATTAGGAAGGTCTGACATAAGCATATAATAACAGATGATAATATAAGATGACTATGGTAAGGGCCACACAAGTGGTCCAGGCACAGATGAGTGGCTAGAGAGCTATAAACCATACAAAGATAGACAAAAGAGTGATTTGGAAAGGCTGTTCTGAATAGATGGGAGCTGTCATTGGCTGGATTGTGTCTCCCAAAAAGTTATGTTAGAGACCCAACCCCCAGTACCACAGAATGTGAACTTAGTTGGAAATGGGGTCCATGCAGATATGATAAGTTAAGATGAGGCCATACTAGATTAGTCCAAGACAGCTGGTGTAGGGGAGAGAATGCCACGTGAAGACTTGCGCACAGAGAACGCCGTGTGAAGACAGAGCCAGAGGTCCCCAAGCTATGGCTGGAAGCCGAAGAAAGCCAAATATTGGCAGTAAACTGCCAAAAGCCAGAGGGGCAAGGAAGGACTCTCCACTACCCCCGGGAGCATGGATGGCTCTGCTGACACCTTGATTCCAGAGTCCTGGCCCCCAGAACTGTGAGACAATAAATTTCCTGTAATTTGAAACCACCTGGTTTGTGATACTTAGTTACAGCAGCCCCAGAAGCCTAACACAGGAGGAGTTGAACACCCTATAAGCTGCACTGGGGGAATATCCCAGAGACACAGGAAGGGAGAGGCGATTTACCAGGTAATGTCCCATCCTGATGAGAGGTAAGCTTCACCAGTCAAGTTAATCATTTCTCAACATGCCGGAATATACTGGAATGGTATCTGTGTTCCCTCTGGATAAGATCAGCAATTTCGACTTTACTGTATAGTCACCAATAGGACCACAGCTGGGCTGCTCAGTGTATTTGGTTTGGCTGCACGAACTCTTTTTAAATTACTTCTCCTCGCCTATTATCTGTTTATGGCCCATGAAGAATCATGCTGACCCTGTTCTCATTTTTAAAACATGAATGTTTGACTTTCACCTTTATAGACATTCAGAGCTTAGTGATTCCCAAATGTCCTAGTAATTTCTGACTTGGAATTCTGAGGAGAGGAGGCTGAAACGATCTCCTAGGCAATTCCTGAAACACTGTGAGCCCCATTTGATACTCCACAGATTGAGCTTCAAGGAAATCCTGTTCTCTGAAGAAGCTGTTATGGTCTATTGGACCAGCATCCTACTTTAAGAAAGATCTAAGAGCCGTATTTACACGTACAGCTGTCATAGATCCAAAGTAGCCATTAGTGATGATTAGGTAAACAGAACGATTTCAAATGTCCCTAAATACATATTTGCAGGATAATAGGCAATTGGGTGAGGTGTTTCTCTTTTAAATAGGCCCCAGCTTTGAAATGTGAAACTCTAGTTAGGTTGCAAGCCCCCTAATGCTCTGCCCCCATTGCTGTTTTCCCAATTAACCTTGGTATCTGACAAAGCATTAGCATTCGGGGGGCTCTCTAATAAAGACATGGGGTATGTAACATTTGTTCAATACAAGGCTCAGGATCCTAGTTTCAGAGCAGTGACTTCTACTTAGGTGGCCCCAAAGGAAATAATAATGTCTTTATGCTATTTTCATTGTTTCAGAAAGTCTAACAGAAATAACTCATTTGTACTTAGGGTCTAATTCAACTGTCAATTATGCATTATAAAAGTTAAGAGTTTAGAGCTCGGAGGTAGGCTCTCTGAATTTCAGTGGCATATCACAGCTCACTAATTGGAAAACCTTGTCCAGTTTACTCAACCTCTCTGAACCTTGGTTTCCTCATCAGTAAAAGAGAGCTGATAACAGTAACTACCTCAGGAATGGTTGTGAGCTTACCTGATTAGATGCAGGGAAGGCTCAGGGCAGTGACTGGTAGACAGTAAGTTTGAAATAAGTTCTTCATGCAACCTCTTGCTTTCAGCTAAATTATATAAATTCCAACTAGATATTTTAAGCTAATCAGAAACTCTGCTAGGCCATAGCATGTGTCTTGAATTAATTTTCATTAATTATTAAATATAACTTATATATAAGATATATCTTAAAGCCTGATTTGGGCAAAGGAGAAAAACATAAAAGGCATCATTGGTGGTAAAAATGTCGGAAATCGCTTCTTTGTTTTCTTTTTCTTCCCCAGATATTCTTGTTTACACTGTGTTGACACAGTTTCCAAAACCATAAAGGAATATCTAGTTCTGTGAGGCACTGTAATCCTAATGGAATAATAATAGTCACCTAGCACTTGGATACAGTCTCTAATTCCGGCTGCCTCAAATTCCCATTAAATATCCAAGGAGATTCTGAAAACTACAGAAATGGAAACGAATGCTGATGGGCACGCTAACACCCAAACCTAGAGGAATCTTCACTAGATAAGGCAGATGAAACGGACGTGAAGCAAAAACCTACCCAAGATGATAAAGGACTTAAAATGCAAAGCACCAAAACTGAAACCCACACTGGAGGGAGTAAATAGCAGAATCAATGCTATAGACAATCATATCACCATTCAAGACTCAATTTAGGGGTCACCTCCTCTGGAGAGCTTTCCTATTAACCTGCCTAAGCTGAGTCAGGTGCCTCTTTGTTGTCTGAGTCCCCCATGCAGACATATCTTGTATGGTATTATTTCTTTCTAGATCTAAACCTAAATTGTAGGGACCAGGTACTCATCCTCATTTGCCTCTCCAAAACCTGGCAGAAAGACTGGTCCACGGAGGCACTGAGTAAGTGGTTGGACCGTGTGGTGCAGACTTTGTCCAGCTGTGCTTTCCTGAACTATAAGTTTGTAGTCCATCAAAAGGAATTTGTTCATTCATGTAGCCGGTCATTTATCACTCATTGAACTAATATCTTCTGAGTTTCTGTCGCGTTCAAGACATTGCTCATGTGTTCAGCCTGATCTGACTTGTTTCTTTGGAACCCAAGCTGATGTTTACTATTAGTAACTTTTGTTCTAGGTTTTCAGAAATAATTTCTTTAATAATTTATTCAAGAACCTTCCTGAGATCAACACCAAGCTCATCAATATACTTTCTTCATTGTTTCAAAATTTAGAAAGCTCTTCTCAGATTGTTCCATAAAACTGTATCTGCTTTCTATCCATAACCTCAGAAAATGCATCTGTAATATTTTAGGGTTTAATGACCTGCATCCATGTAGCATTCAGTTCTCTTAATTTCTTAATTCTCTAAAATACAATCAAGGATTAGGAAATAAGCTTTAAAACAAGAAGAAAGGAAGGATGATAAGCCATCTATTTACCACTTTGAGCATTTTATAAAAGGAGAATACTTGGGCTTACTAAGGGTTAATACTAGGTATTTTATGTCCAAATCTAATAAGATTAACTAGTTTGCTCTCAATCCCATGATTGATAATCATCAACAAAGTAAAAGGTATATTGATAAACTAATTACAAGGATGGAGACAGAAAACTCATAAAATACAGGCACAATAAAATACAAGTAATTCTAGTGCAGAAAGTAAATTGTCCAAAACACATACTTCAACAAGTCCTCAGGGAACTACTACATTGGAGCTAAGTGCAATTGCTAATTTTCATTAATGCAACCAACTTACATTTTATTTTTATTTTTATTAACTCATTTGTACATAGATCATGAATACATTTATGCCATTATGGGATTCAATGTGTCGATTATTTGTACAAACTGGAGTGCTTACATCCCACTTATCAACATAGCCTTCACCTCATTTACCCAATTACAGTGTTAAGACATTTGTGTTCCACACCTGATAGATCCAACTTGTACTTGCAATATGCTTCATAGGTGTGGTCCCCCCACCATCTTACACTTTAAGGGACAACTTCTCAGATGTCCAGAAAACTCAACTCTACGCAATGACTCAACCTTTGATAGTTCTGGAAAGCTGATATTTAATATAGTAAATTTTATTTAGCAGCTGTTTCATATGTATAAATGTTATATTCTCAACTGTACAAAAGCTCCACAAGAGGAAAGTCAAGTCATGTACTTCTCTGTAACTCCCAATACAACCATCTTCATTTGTATCATGAGACTGAGAGACATGATACATGTTCTCATGAGCATAGTTTATGTAAAGAAAGAAAGTGCCTAGGGCATACAGCTGGTGCTTAATTAATGTACCTGGCACACAGCTGGTGTTCAGCTAATGTCAGTCAAATGAATGATCTCAGTGTGTCATGCAGTTCAAAAGAAGTACCTGAATTATGATAAGGTGGGGTGACTCACTCCTATAATCCTAGCACTCTGGGAGGCCAAGGCAGTGGGTTGCTTGAGCTCTGGAGTTCAAGACCAGCCTGAGCAAGAGTGAGACCTCATTTCTACTAAAAATAGCAAAATTAGCTGGGCAGAATAGCGGGCGCCTGTAGTCCCAGCTACTCAGGAGGCTGAGGCAGGAGGATCACTTATACCCAGGAGTTAGAGGTTGCTGTGAGCTAGGCTGATGCCATGACATTTTAGTCTGGGCAACAGAGGGAGACTCTATCTCAAAAAAAAAAAAAAAACCACAAAGTACCTGAATTATTACTTAGGTCAAGATTCCTGGTCTTCTTCAAAGTTGCTTTGTATTCTTGGATGCTGTCCTTTTTCTTCAAACAATTTACTTATCTTTCTTTCTACATAAATGAAATAACCTCTGAAATCCCACAAATTCCCAAGAACTTTCTTGATTGCCCTGAAAAAGTCTCTTCAATCCCACAAAGCGCAGACTGCAAACTCACACAGCCTTTGTCCCTATTCTTTTCTCAATAGGGACAAAGAATATTGAGTTTTTATTCCTCACTCTCGAAATTTCTCTGAATTTGACATGAACAGCTTACAAACTGGATTGTCAAATTCTCATATTTGACACGAATAGCTTACAAATTGGATTTAATATTTACATCTTATTTTCTCTTTTCTCCTATGTTCACATTGACATGGGTGTCTTAAATTACATATTTTTAGTATCTTGGTAGAACATGTCTTTGCTTTTTTTTTGTTTTGTTTTTACAATTTCCTATAGGCAATTAGGTGCTTAAAAATACCTTAAGAAATGTGAATTAGGGATTCAAGGTTTCAAACACTTCCAAAAAGAATGTTGTCGCTGGATGCTTTCCAACAACAGAACATTTTAAAAGTGGAAAAAGAGAGTATTAATTTGTAACTCTTCCATAAAGTTGTGGAAAAGGCCCTGGTGCCCTGGTGCCCTGCTGCACCTCTTGTATTACTAACATAGGGGCAGCATCACGTGAGCTGGGGGTGCCAAAGTGACCGAATTCTACAGTATAACAAAAGCCTTGCGTATACTTGGTCTGTCTTAGCATAAATATAATAAAACAGTGCGCTTTTAACCTTGGACAATAAAGAAGAAAAAAATGACCCACATTTCCATCACCCTGACAAGACCGTTTGGATAGACACTGGAAGTGCTAACTGGATACCATGCCGGGTAGAACACGCCATCTGCCTCCTGAAGGGTTTTTAAATCCTGGAGGGGGGAGTAGGCAAGTACACAGGGCCACAAACTCGAAGTCATTAGGAAACAAAGTGAGACCGTGCGTAACCAAACGCTAAGCGGAATATTTACAAAGAAAATAGAGCCTATAGATTGTTTGCCTTCAAAACTGCCTCAAGAAACTAAACCCGAAATAGGAGAAAATGACCAGAAAAACCAAACTGCTCTATTCCAGTGACCTGCTGGTTGAGTGGCAAGTATTGAGGAAAAGTTCCTGGTGCCAGTCACACTCATGGACTGGGCAGGAGACAAGGATTCTTAACCCACTGACTGTGATGCAACTTAACCTTCGAACAAGTTGGGTTATGGGAGGTCTTGTGAAGCTTCATTCCTATTACACCCCTGCTTAGCTAGGGCCTCAAGCTGCTGCAAAGTCACAGCCAAAACAAACTCGACTTTGGGTCTGAACACTTGGACAGATACTAAAACACTCCAACCAGTCAAGTCCTCATCGTTCTCCCAGAACAAACGACGGGCTGAGAAAAGCAAGCAGTCACGCATATATTATGCTGGGAAATTCTTAATATGTGCATTTTATTTGCACGGAACAAATCTCCACAGTGAATGAAGACTGTTGTCACCTGGATGCTACGCAGCCTTCTCTTTTTTGTGGAATGATATGGGGGCTGCTTTTTGTTCCAGGCACAGACATTTGTCACGGTCAAGATCTTTCTATTTGCCTCTGTCACTTCCAGTTTGGGGAAAATCAAATTCCGTGCAATTTAAATATTATTTTAATCGCTCAAAATTAAGTTAAAAATGAAGAAACCAATTAATACATGTCCACTCTCATGTTGCTAATGCACTGCCTATTCGATAATAAATTTATAATGTATTAAATTTATAATAACAAATCTAAGATTCTTTCCAAATGGCAAGTGTGACTTATCCTGGAAAGCTAGAGAATTCACTAAAAAGTGGTCTTCTCTAAATACACGAGATAGAATAGAGTTATAGAATATCAGAGCTGCACATGAGTCAGAGATCACTCAGTCCCATTTCTTCATTTTACAGTTGATATTCAGAGAGATGAAGAGATCATCGAGATGACATAATTAGTGGAAATATCCTTACAACACTCTTTCACCTTCAAGAGCATTCGACTAACACTCGTTGAGTGTGTTACCCATATATATGCAAATGTGTGTGTTGTTGCCTCTGGACTTACCAAGATAGAAAACCTCTCAAGGAGCTTACATTCAATTAAGTACAGATTGCTAAGAGTTAGATCTTAGAAAAATATTAAATATTTAACATTCAATTCATTTTTCATTTAAAAAAAACAGCAATAAGATCTGCTATCCACACACACACACACACACCCCAGTTTGTCTTAACTAACTCAATTTAAGGAATATGGCCCTAGGGCACATCAAATCCTAAGATCTAGAATGGAAGACTGGAAAGCACAATAGGTTTTATTTAGTCCTCCAACTAAAAAAGACCCTCATTATCCAGGCATCCAAGCTATGAGGCCATGTAAAGAAGCCAACATGGTTTTCATAAGGAAGTGTTCACTAAATAAATTTTAAAATTAGTGCCCTCTCAGACATCTCACTACACTCAGGTCTGGGCTGGGGTCAGCTTTACCCTTTGGGTCAATGTCATTATTGGTCAGTCCTTCCCTGATTATTATACATACCAATACAAAGCCAACTGGTTTCCAAATAAGTCTAACTGTAAGAATCCATAAAGTCAATCCCACCGGTGTTGAAGCACTGTTCAACCACACGCAAAGCTGGGCAGAAATAAAGAGCTGCTAGAAATAAGTCAATGGAGGGAGGCACCTGTGGCTCAGGGAGTAGGGAACTGGCCCCATATACTGAAGGTGGAGGGTTCAAACCCAGCCCCAGCCAAACCGCAACAAAAAATAGCCAGGCGTTGTGGTGGGCACCTGTGGTCCCAGCCACTGGGGAGGCTGAGGCAAGAGAATCACCTAAGCCCAGGGGTTCGAGGTTGCTGTGAGCTGTGACGCCAAAAAATAAATAAATAAAATAAAATCTTTACCACTATTCTAAAAAAATAAATAAATGAAACAGTCAATGGAAGAGAGGAAGTCGCAAGAATAGTGGCCTAAGTTTCTTCCAAAGAGAATAATTTGATAGCCTTAAATTAAAAGAGGATTTTGAGAAAACTTATGAAGTTCTTGAATACTTTTCCCAAAATGATTATCTTTGTAGTAGGAAACTCAAACAAGAAGCAGAGACCATTGTATAATGCCAGCGTATAACTTTGCCAGAAAAATCACACACACCCCCAAAGAATGAATGTTTATGCCATTCTATGTTGATTCTAACAATAAACTGGAGTTTTAATTTATTTACATATATTTTATATTCAAAATAAAAATCTAAGATTGTTCAAGATACAGGCTCAGCGCCCATAGCTCAGTGGAGTAGGGCACCAGCCACGTACACCAGCAAGTTCAAGACCAGCCTGGGCCAGCTAAGCAACAATGACAACTGCAACCAAAAGACAGCTAGGCATTGTGGCAGGTGCCTGTAGTCCCAGCTACTTGGGAGGCTGAGGCAAGAGAATTGCTTGGGCCTAGGATTTTGAGGTTGCTGTGAGCTGTGACACCATAGCACTCTACCCAGGGTGACATATTGAGACTTCATCTCAATAAAAAAGATTGTTCAGGATACAGTCTCCATTGCTTCTAAATTTGACAAATGCACCCAATTTCAAGCAGATTTTTGTACCCAACAATGCAGACCACCTGTCATTTTTTTGTTAATACGACATTTTTATCTATCTGAAGACCAGATGTGATTCAGAGGTACTGGACTAGAGGCCCAGAAGAGAGGGCTGCTTTCCTAACGTCACAGATCTTGCAGTGGTAAGGCTCCGCCACTTCACACTCTCATCAACCAGAGATTGTTAATCTCTGTGCAAAGAGGTGAAGAATTTGCCTTGCACTTAACGTGGCTTTTCAGTCAAGGTAAGGATTTGATGGCAGGGGAAGAAGTGAGGCACTGAGGAAAGATCTTATGAAGATCAAATAAAATTTGTTTTCTCTTCACTTTAGCTGGAGAAATGACATGTCTAAAACGGATCCTAATCCCAAACGTACATTCCAGGGATAAGACTTGCCCATTTTAAAGTGTGTTCTGGTACAATTAAGAGGAATGAGTAAGATGGGGATTAATTTTAATTATTCTGTTTAGGGTTCTTTTGAAAAGCAGAGTGAGTGCACACAGGAAGCCATAACACGCCCAGAGCCATCACCTCTGCTGCCTGGCTCCTCCCAGCAAGTGACGATATAAAGCTAAAAGGGGCTCCGAGGTCATATGGACTGAAGCTTTGTGTCCCCCTTTAAATTCATATATTGCAGCTTTACGCCCTAGTGCAATAGTCTTAGGAGGTGGGGTTGGGGGAGGTGCCTGGGTTTAGATGAGGTTATGAGGGTGGGGCCGTGTCTTAGTCTATGCGTGAATCCCTGACAAAATACCCCAAGACTGGGTAATTTATAAAGAATAGAAATTCATTGCTCCTAGTTCTGGAGACTGGGAAGTCCCCAAGGTTAAGGTGTCAGTAGGTTTTTGTCTGGTGAGGGCCTAGTCTCTACTGCTAAGATGGTGCCTTAAATGCTTTGCCCTCCAAGGAGAAGAAAGATTGTATCCTCACGTGGTAGGAGGTGGAAGGGCAGAAGAGGAGAACTCCCTCTGTCAAGCCCTCTTATAAAGGTTCCCATTCATAAGGAACAAGCCCTCGAGACATAATTATCTCTTAAAGACCCCACCTCTTAATCCTATCACAATAGTAACACCTGAATTTTAGAAGGGCCACATTCAAACCACAGCAGGCCCCATGAAAGGATTAGTGATTACGGTCCTTAGAAGAAGAGGAAGAATAGCTAGAGCCCATGTTCAAGTTCACTGTCACTCTGTCTCTCTATCTACAAGCCAGAAGAAGAGAACCTTCACCAGGAACCAAACCTGCCAGCACCTCTGTCGTAGACTTCCCAACCTCAAGAACTTTAAGAATTAAATGTCTGTGGTTTAAGCCACCCAGTCCATGGTATTTATTTTGTTATAGCAGACTGAGCTAAGACAAAAGATCTCTGTATGAGTCAGGGTTCTGCAGAGAAACAGAACCAATAGGATATATAGAGATATTAGGAGGAATTGGCTCGCATACTTACAGAGACTGAGGGGTCTCATGATCTTTCATCTGCAACCTGGAGGCCCCAGGAAAGTGGTTGGTGGAGTTTCAATCCAAGGTCAAAGGCCTGGGAACCCGGCTAGCCAATGATACAAGGCTCAGGTCAAGCCAGAAGGCCTGAGAAGTAGGTGGGGCAGAGGGCAATGGAGTAGGTCCTGGTTGGAGCCTGGATGCCTAAGAATCAGAAGCCTGATGTCTAGGAGCGAGAGAGGATGGATATCCCAGCTCAGGAAGAGAGAGCACATTCAAACTCCCTCTACCTTTTTATTCTATCTAGCCAGTCAATGCATAATATTATTTGATTCAAGTGAAGTTAGTTTAAATTAGTATGATTTAAGTAGATAGAGAAAAGAGGCAATAATAGAGACGATTACAGTGATATGAGAAATAACACAAAGAAATTCCAATGCAGAAAATATTAGGCCATCCCAACATCCCAGACTTCTCAGGTGGGTTTTCTGCTCTGCTGAGCACAGAACACACAAGGGGTTTCCATACGTGAACTCAAGGCTGTGACTGCAGCTGCGCCCCAGATGGAAGGCTGAGCGACATGCACAGATTTACCAGGAGGGGTGCTTGACACAGCCCAGCAGACTCAGGGTGTAAGCTAGAAAGCAGCACTTTCAGACTGCCCTCCTCCCATCCTGAATCCATCGGGAAAGAAGCTGCATTGGACAGGATTTCCATTCAGCAGGAATGTTTCCAAAGTGACATGTGAAATCCCCCTGAACCTGTTGTCCTCCCCTGAGAACCGTTGCCCTTGTTCAGACCTCCCCACAGTGCTGATGACCACTTCTGCAGGGACAGCCTCACAGCTCGGTGTTCCCCCAGCCCTACCATGCTTCCCTCTCCCCTCTGTGTTACTGACGCTCAAACTGCCCACATTGTAACCACTGCAGCGTCTGTGTCCCCAGAACTCAATCTGTGGCAATGTCCAAAGAAACAAAAAAATCTATGATTTCAAGACTCGGTTCAGGTAGAAAGATCAAATGTACTCAGAGAAATAACTGCAGAAGAGATTATATGCCCATTGAAGGCAGGCACGCCACCTCATTTATTTGAATATCTTCAGAGCCCAGCAGCAATCCTGGGTCTACAACATGTTCTAAAGGGTCTCCCATAAAGTCGCCACACATAGGGAAATTGTAGCTAAACGTACCTTTATTTCCGAAATGCCCATTACAAAATTTTACAAAATATTCTCTGTGTTTCCCGCCTCTTTGTGACATCGAAACACATGGGCACCCGGAGTAGGCTAATCTAGAGATAAACAAGAGTGAGAAGATAAGAAAAGATACTCTAGATGTCAGGGATGTATCACCTCATTAATGCAATGAAAACTCTGCATTTTTGCAAGTACCTCAAGTGTACAACTGTTGTGCGCATCGTGTATGTGTCTGTGTGTGTGTTGTGTGTGCGTGCGCGCTGAAACATCAGAAAGAAGGCCTATGCTGTGTTCTCACTTTAAATCCCATGGTGTCCAGAAACTCCTGGAAAGCTGCTAATATCTCCTCCAGTCTGACTCCCAGCTCCCAGGACCAAGCTTCTTAACCCTTCCACAGCAAAAACCTCCCCTTTACTCACCTGAAAGGCAAATGGAGAAAAATGAGCCTATCAGAAGCAGGGGTATGGTGAGACTGAAGGTTACAGCTCTACGGGGGACATCCCTGGTTCAGGGGCTGAGGTCATTTCAATTATAGCAAAGTGTGCATTTGTCTCCCCCAGTCTCCAAGGATTGCTGCTGGAGGCCCAGGGTCGCTCGGAGCCTTGGCGTTCACATGGCCTAACAAAGCTTTGCAGCCCCGTCACAACTGAAGTTTGCACTGGTAGAATGCAGTTTCCACACTTTTCCATTCACCTGGTGGTGCACAGAATAGCTGTATAATAAGAGCAGCAGAGCACAGAGACCACTGGCCACTCCTCACCACTGGGGAACCAATCTCCTTGCAGGGCTCTGGGGAGAGGACTACTGCAGAGACGGGGAGAGCTGAGGGATGAGGTCAGGATCACAGAGGAGCAGGATGAGATGGGCAAATCCGAACGGCCACTCTTGAGCCCATAGGAGATACAGGAGCATCTGAAGGACCAGAGAAAACAACAAGGGGTTGGATATCCAATGTTTGGAGGAAAAGATTAGTCAAAGAAACACTGTTTTGTTGGGATTATTATGATTCAGCTGTACATCCCAACAGCAGATGGTTATTCTTGGGAAATATGGGCGTGTATGTGGATGACTGGATTTACTGAGTTCACTAAGAGGACACAGCCACATCTGGACAGCTGGAAACCCCACTTTTCACTACTTCTATTGAGGGTGCTTTTCTAGACAGTGGAGAGAGAAGCAGCAGGTTGGAGAGGAATTTCATTGATTTTCCCATCCTGGGGTTTCCAGTTGGGAAACTGACGGCATCTGGAATAATCACCCTGATCCAGAAGTGAAATCCAGAGACCTCAGGAAGGTTGAGTAAATGGGCACTGATCAGAGACTCTGCATGCTGAGTTTACGTTTCAGGACTTAAAAAACTGTCTCCTGCGTGTGCCCCCGACAAATGCCTGAAACCCAGCCATGTGGGCCCACTCTGCTGGCCTTTAACACTGTGGCATTTTGAAGTATTTTGCTGGGTGGAGAATTGTTTTTTGTTTTGTTTTGTTTTTGTGCTTGTTTTTTGAGACAGAGCCTCACTTTCTTGCCCCCATGGCGCCATAGCTCACAGCAACCTCAAACTTTTGGGATCCAGCTATCCTCTTGCCTCTGCCTCCCAAGTAGCTGGGACTACAGGCACCCGCCACAATGCCCCGCTATTTTTTTTTTTTAGAGACAGGGTCTTGCTCTTGCTCAGGCTGGTCTTAAACTCATGACCTCATGCAATCAACTTGCCTCGGCCTCCCAGAATGCTGGGTTTACAGGCGTGAACCACCAAGCCTGGCAGGAAAGTTACTTCCAGAGATACTTGACTTTAATTTTCAATTTAATGATTAAAATAGATACTGTATTCACATGGTTCAAAAGTCATAGACCTAATTCCATAGTTGAGGCTCCCTCCCACGTCTAACCTCTTTCACCATCTAATTCCTGCCTGTCCTCTTTGGGCCATCTTTGCTCTGTGTATCCTTTTAGAGGAGTCTTTTTATTTTTATTTTTGAGACAGAGTCTTACTTTGTCACCCTCAGTAAAATGCCATGGAGCCACAGCTCACAGCAACCTCAAACTCGTGGGCTTAAGCAATTCTCTTGCCTCAGCCTATTTTTAACTATTTTTATCTCACATCACACTGGAACCTATAGCTAAACTTCCCCAGCATACTTAAATTATGTTGATCAAAAACAAAAAAAGGAATAGAAAAAAGAACATGTTTGGCTCGGCGCCTGTGGCTCAATTGGCTAAGGCACCAGCCACGTACATCTAAGGTGGCGGGTTCGAATCCCCAGCCCGGGCCCGCCAAACAACAATGATGGCTGCAACCCAAAAATGGCTAGGCATTGTGGTGGGCGCCTGTGGCCCCAGCTACCTGGGAGGCTGAGGCAGGAGACTCACTTGAGCTCAGGAGTTGGAGGTTGCTATGAGCTGTGATGCCATGGCACTCTACCCAGGGGGATAGCTTGAGGCTCTGTCTCCAAAAAAAAAAAAAAAAAAGAACATGCTTACTGTGTTTGAACTTCTTTTGAAAATAATTCAATTAATGATCTTTAAAACTTTTTGCAGCACATCTAAGATCCTCTCACGGCACATCAGTTGAAAATCACTGTTCCAGAGTTTCTTTGTGGACAGACAAGCAATATAAACACAGTAGGACCTCCATAGTTGACCACCTCCCTACACTGACCACCTTGTTAAGTTGAACTAATTTTCATAGGCATGACATGCACCACATGTATGTATCAGTAAAGAAGGCCTAGTTCCGGCTCAGTGCCTGTGGCTCAAGTGGCTAAGGTGCCAGCCACATATGTCTAAGGTGCCGGGCTCGAATCCAGCCTGGGCCCGTCAAAACAACAGTGATGGCTGCAACCAAAAAATAGCCAGGTGTTGTGGCAGGAACCTGTCATCCCAGCTACTTGGGAGGCTGAGGCAGGAGACTCACTTGAGCCCAGGAGTTGGAGGTTGCTGTGAGCAGTGATGCCATGGCACTGTACTCAGGGGGACATCTTGAGGCTCTGTCTCAAAAAAAAAAAAAAGAAGACCTAGTTCCTTATGTTGACCAGTTCGCTATAGGACCTGAGGTAGTCAATTTACAGGGGTTCTACTATATATATTCTCATCCTTTTTTACCCAAAGATAATATATTATCACACTTCATTTTATTTGTATGTTTGTTTTATTTTTGTGTGGGTTTTAAAAATTAAATTCTTTTATTTTATTTTTTAAAAAAGTGCCTTCACATCCTTCCCTATCAGAAGTTTTCCTATTACTTAAGCAAGCTGGATGTGGTATCCGTTGTATATTCATAAGTTTTAAAATCAGTCTTTTATGGGTGGCACTTGTGGCTCAAAGGAGTGGGTGCCGGCCCCATATACCAGAGGTGGCAGGTTCAAACCCAGTCCTGGCCAAAAAAAAAATCAGTCCTTTATAATTGTCATTTAGATTGTATAGAGTTTATATATTCATAATTTTAAAAATCAGTCCTTTATCACTGTCTTTGAAATGCATGCAGTTTTTGCTGTTACAAATAACCCGGCAGGAGTGGAGGCTGGAGAACCTACCACACGTTCATGGTGCAAATGTCCAAGGGTATCTGGAAGATTAACTCCCAGAAGTGAGGAGAAAAGATGTTGTAACTTTTGTAGGGTTTTGTGTGTGTGTATAACTGTGTTTGGCAATAATTTTAGATTTACAGGAAAGTCGCAAACATAATGCAGAGTTCCCATATACCCATTGTGATAATGTATGTGGTTTTTATATACAGACTTTAAAAAATTTTACCTAGTTGATGTTACATACATTTTTGTAGTTTTTACTTTTGCAGGAAAAAAGTCCATTATTTTTGTTTAGTGATTATTTTTGGTTTTATCTTTTACCTTTAGTTATATTTTAATTCATCTGAATTGATTTGGGTACATGGTGCAAGGTATAAGGCAGGGATATAATTTAATTTAAACTTTTTTTTTTTTTTGCAGTTTTTGGCTGGGGCTGGGTTTGAACCTGCCACCTCTGGCATATGGGGCTGGTGCCCTACTCCTTTGAGCCACAGGTGCTGCCTTTTTTTTTTAATTTAAACAATTTTTTAATGAAAATTTGCAATTATCCGAGTCTCTTTCATTAAGTAATTCTTTCCTTCTCTCCTGGTGTTCACTGTGCCTTTCCTATAGTATATTAAATTTATATTCATGCTTGTGTCTATTTGTGGACTCGATATTCTGCAAAATAAAAACAGTTTCAGAGGAAGGAAAACTAAGTTTTTGTCACCAAATAATCTTCTCAAAAAGAAATGCTAAAGGAAGTTCTTCAGGCTGAAGGAAAATGATACAAAAGGAAACCTAGCACTTAAAAACAAAAAAATCAAAAAGCCACAGAAATAATTTTTTAAGTTTTTTTTTGGGGGGGCGGGGCTGGCTTTGAACCCGCCACCTCCAGTATATGGGGCCAGCGCCCTACTCTTTTGAGCCACAGGCGCTGCCCAGAAATAATTTTTAAAACTGATAAAAATAATAGAATATTTTCCTTGCCTTAAGTCCTTTCAAATACATATGACCATTGAAAGCAAGGATCATTTTATATTATCTTATGGAGTTTTTGATGTATGTACCGAGCAACTGAAATTCTCATGCATTCCTGGTAGGAGTATAAATGGTACAGCCATTCTAGAAAGCTGGTTAGCAATTTCTCATAAAGTTTAACATATACTATTTTTAATGCAGCCATCCCACCCCTAAACATGTACTTAGAGAAATGAAAATTTATGTTTATACAAACATGTGTCTGCTGTTGATTAGAGCAGGTCTGGTTATAATCCCCCAAAGCTACACAGAGTCCAAATGTCCTTGGGTTGCTGAATAGATAAACAAGGGTAGCATATCCATACAACTGGCAATAATCTACAACTTACGGGACATCCTGGAAAAGGCAAAAAGGTAGCTATGGAGAGCAATTTGCCAAAGATTATAAAAGAAGTTACAAAAGGAGAGCACAGGGAAATTTGGAGGGGTGATAGAACTTTCCTGTATCTTGAAAGTTATGGTGATTACATGACTCTATGCATTTCACAAAACTTAGAACTGAACGCCCCTAAAAAGTAAATTATTCCATATGCAAGTTTCTAAGTTCTTAAAAATTTAGCAGTCTGTTAAATTTTCAACTTCATGTGTTCCTCCTTTAAGTCATATATATACTACCCTCAAAGTGGAATGAAAATTGAACTCTTGGCTCAGCACCTGTGGCTCAAGTGGCAAAGGCGCCAGCCACATACACCTAAGGTGGCAGGTTCGAATCCAGCCCCAGCCTGTCAAAACAATGACGGCTGCAACCAAAAATTAGCTGGGCGTTGTGGCGGGCACCTGTGGTCCCAGCTACTTGGGAGGCGGAGGCAGTAGACTCACTTGAGCCCAGGAGTTGGAGATTGCTGTGAACTTTGACGTCATGGCACTCTACCCAGGGTGACAGCTTGAGGCTCTGTCTCAAAAAAAAAAAAAAAGAAAAAGAAAATTGAACTCTTAGGAATTTAAGTATTAGAAAATTTACCAGGGGAGTTTGGTTTTAAAAAGAATCTTCGTGTGAACTCTTTTGCAAAGTAAATTTGGCTAATGCATCTGATACTTGCTATCATCTGTGTTGGCTGGAGTTTGGGATTTCATCATTTCTTTAAAGTGAGATGCCATAATTGGAAGAAAAAGAGGTTGAGCACGGCAGGACAAGTCCCCCAGGGCCCGTCACTGAAGAGATCCAAAGGAAGATTCTGACTCAGGGGAAAGGATATTGGAGGTGAGGCTTTTTAGAAACCCAGGTGTGCCGTGACTCACCCTTTTTCAGACTGTGCTCACAACTGAAGTGAGCAGCAGCGAGCCGGATCCCAGCCACATCCCTCTCTCACCCTGCTGGCCACAGAGTCCCTGATGTCAAGTGCAAACAGCAACACCATGAGAAGGAGGAAGTCGCCTTTGTCTCAGCTCCGTGCTTAGTGATGTATGTCAGAGATGACACCTGTTCAATAAGCCAGGTAAACTTCACGCTCCTTGTTCTTGGCTTTTTTCTAGCCCACAGTTAGCTCAGGTGCTGCATTCGGCGAGTTTGCACATCCTGGTCACATTTCCTCAGGCCTCGCTCTCCCAAGCTGAATTTCAGGTTCAGTGGTCTTTCAAAAAATCACAGACAGCTTTGCCATTGCCCCTCCTAGGAAAGGGTTCCTAACTTTACTCAGTAACTTCCTGAAAAAACACTGGATGCTAATCTCATTCTTATCAATCACGGAGCGTAATAACCACCTAAGGAAGAGTTCCTTATATGGCAAGACCAGCGTGGCTCCTTCTACAAATGGAAGCCTCTTTTTGTTAAGGAGGGAATCCTACCTCTCTCCTGAGTCACACACACTTGCCAGTTTCTCTAACTACTAAATCCTCATTGGCACACAGCAGCTTTTTTGTCTGGTAGGCATCGTGGTAGTCACTCTCCTGGGTCCCTTAAAATTACCTGTGCTTTAATTCCATAATTCTGAGAAACATAAGCTTGAACTTAACTGCTACATATCAAAAGCATTTCTGGGAGCCCCAAGCTTCTGGCAGAAGCACCTCTTCCTTTTGTCCCAGGGGTTGCTGTGGTTTCTTTACAGCCCAGCATTCCCCACAGACAGGGTGCCATAACTCAACACGAGAGGATAATATACTGAAATAAGATTGTTAAATTGTAATATGAATGTCTTCTCACATTTCCCAACTACCACCAGAGTTCATTTTATTTTTCTAGAGCTCTCACTGCAACCATAAAAGATCAGTGAATACTGGTAAATTTTAAAAATTGAGTCAAGCATGAGTCAAAAGGAAATCGTTAATTGCCTGACTATTAAGAAGCCAAGAAGCATCGCTGGTCCAATCCATCTCTCAGTCTCTGCCAGGCTTTCTTCTACGGTCCGAATATTTGTGTCCATTCAAAATTCCTATGTTCAAATCCTAACTCCTAAGGGGATGATAGGAGGTGAGGTCTTTGGGAAGTGATTAGGACATGAAGACGGAGCTCTTTTGAACAGGATTAGTCCCCTTATAAAAGAAGCTAAAGAAAGATCCATTGCCTCTTCCACCACATGAGGACACAATGAGAAGGCATAGTTTATGAACCAGAAAATAGGCCTTCACCAGACACTGACTCAGGAAGTACCTCAATGCTGGACTTTCCGGCCTCCAAAACTGTGCAAAATAAATTTATTTTGTTTAAAGCCACCCAGTTCATGGCATTTTGTTATAGCAGCCTGAATGGACTAAGACATCTGCCCTACACTATCTAATTGTCTGCTTGTCGGCTCGGCATCTGTGGCTCAGGTGGCTAAGGCGCCAGCCACATACACCTAAGGTGATGGGTTCGAATCCAGCCCCGGCCCACCAAACAACAATGATGGCTGCAACCAAAAAATAGCCAGGCGTTGTGGCGGGCGCCTGTGGTTCCAGCTACTTGGGAGGCAGAGGCAGGAGACTCGCTTGAGCCCAGGAGTTGGAGTTGCTATAAGCTGTGATGCCATGGCACTCTACCCAGGTGGATAGCTTGAGTCTCGGTCT
>CAUYQV010150222.1:0-25656 GCA_963574575.1 Galagoides demidoff | reverse complement strand
CGGCATATGGGGCCAGTGCCCCACCCCTTTGAGCCACAGGTACCACCCCTAATTCCTATTTTCTAAGACATATTTGTACCTGCATACAGGGAGGGATGTGCAAGGATGTTCGCAGCAGTATTGTTAACAATGGGGAAAAATTGGGACCACCTAAAAACCATTGCTAGGAAAACTCCAAACAAACAAAAACCCCTAACCTGCTACATCTATGGAATACTATGCAGCAGTTGAAATTAACGGAGTAAGTTTATATAAACCATGAGGAAAAAGTTCTATACCAATTAAGGTTTAATTGGTCGTGTCCTGCAAAATAACTGACAATAGACACTAACATAAGAAAAAAGTATTGCATATGCAGGAGTGCCCTAAAGAAAGTAGCCCCCAGGGCTGGGCATGGTGGCTCACACCTGTAATCCTAGCACTCTGGGAGGCCAAGGCAGGCAGATAGCTTGAGCTCACAGGTTTGAGACCAGCCTGAGCAAAAAGCAAAACCCCTGTCTCTACTAAAAATAGAAAAACTGGGCCGCACCTGTGGCTCAAAGGAGTAGGGAACCCGTCCATATGCCAGAGGTGGCAGGTTCAAACCCAGCCCCAGCCAAAAACTGCAAAAATAAACAAATAAATTAATTAATAATAAAAATAGAAAAACTGAGGCAAGGGGATCGCTTGAGCCAAGAGTTGGAGGTTTCTGTTAGCTATGATGCCATGGCACTCTACCCATGAGTGAGACTCTGTCCCCAGCTCCCCCCCAAATGCTCCCAGAACAGCAAAGGGTATTAAAATATACTAGCTTTCAGAAGTGCATCAATGTACATAGTTACCATTCAACAACACAACAACAACAAAACAAACAAACAAAAATACTAGCTTTAATAAGGGCGGGGGAATTTGGGGCTTCAAATGGTGGAAAGTTTTATTGAGGCCTATTTACATACTTTTTTTCTTTTTGGAATATTCCAGTTCTCAAAGCCAGTGGCTTCCTGACTGGAGACCTTCCTGGGGAGCAGAGCAGTTAAGGCAGCTGACTCTTGTAAAGATCTGTGTTGGTCAGTAAGGGAAGTTCAGATAAGATTTCTTTCTGCATTTTCTGTAGTTCAGATGTTTGCACTTGAAAACACTCTCTACACACATTTAGTGGGTAGTTGGTCTCTTCAGTACTAATACCAAAAAGTCTCAAGACATATTAAAGGAAAAAGCAATTTGCAGGACAATTATGATTATACTTAAGTCACCTACAGAAAACAATACTGAAACAATGGGCATTATGCAAGTAGGTAGAAATCACATACCCTGAAAAAAACCTAGACAGAGACACACTCAAAGTGACAACAGAGGTTGCTGCTGGGGAAGTGGAGTAGGAACCCTGGACTGAGGATAGTGGTCATAGGAGGCTTTATCTTTAATGACATGTAATGTTTATAATGCTTCTTAAGAACAATGTACAGAGGGTACCAAAAAAAGGTACACCCAAAGAAAAGAAAAAACTGTATTAAAATTATAATTCTCGATATATACAGACAACAAAAGATGAATATAAGTCACATTTGACTTCTGTGATTATAAGAGGTGCTCCAAGTACATACATAATATATGATACATAGATAACATCTCTTACATTGTGTATACAGGTTTTTGGCATCCCCACTATGCATGTATTATTTGTGTAAAGCTAAAATCAAAACAACTTTGTAAACCACAGACTGTCCAGAAGCTTCCATCCAAAAGGCCAAGAAAAAAGGTAGCATTCTAAATTCCCTGGGAGGCATCTTCTTATTCCTGGAATACAATCCCTCCTTTGCCAGCTGCCTGGGCCTCATGGACAGCCCTACTGTGGAAATTCTGTGGGATATCAGACCAGATTAAGATTGCTTAAAGCCTCTGAAAAGTATAAAAATAATATGAAAATAAAGAAATTGTATGAAGATTTAATTCTTCCCATAATGACTACTGTGATGTTTTGATATTTGAAAATAATTGTAAATATCTCAAATATTTTTGGCTTAGCTGGATGCATGTGTGTAATTCTGATTTACTGGGTAATTTACTACCTGCTTTCTAAAGTTGAAAAGTGAAGCTGGCAATTTTCAGTCATTCCCCAAAGAGAAAGATAAAAGAATAGAAGAAAAGGACAAGAGTTTTATCATGACTAGCTTCCATGCACACAGATAATTGGGTAAACTTCCAGGTGCAAAACTAGGTGTGGTGTTTGAGCTACAAAGAATAGCACAGGCTGTGATTATTGTAGTTACCTCTTTCTCCCAGGGCTCGCTCAAGGCAATAGGGACTTGCCAGGTCTTGCCCTTGCAGTAATAGTTCCTGGGCTGGTTGCCCAAAGGCGCTACAAGTTCATTATCCCAGGGTTGAGCGCCTGGTGAGATTTCTCCAGCTCTTCAGGGATTTTGAGAACCAAATTCCCTCAGCTTTTAGTTCAGCTGTTCTCCAAGTGTATAGAGAAAGGGAAAGAAAATGTAAAACTTTTGCATTATGTTTCCCCATTCATCGAAATTACACCATGAGCAATGAAGAAGAGAAAGGTCAGCTTTTTCTACCTGTTTTAGTAAGGAAATTGGCCAGACCTGACTCTCCCACTAGATACTCCTGTCCTCAGATTATTTGGTTATTTATTTTTTCACTTCCTAATACTGGGTAGAAATTTTTCTCTAAATTCCTATAGACAATATTTGAAGTGGTGGTATACCATCCAGCAAACAGCTATATGGATATGGATCATGCAGTAACTTATGAAGTGACTTGTTTTCTTCCAGCTCAAAGGAGATCTGGATAAAGGTACCTTCTTGGTTTATGTGGTCTATCTGCACCCAGATGATTTGGAGCAGGGGTGTCCAACCTGAGGCCTTCAGGCCTTATGCTGTTTTTAAGGATTTTTCTTGCTCATCTGTGGTGTTTATATCTTTAAAATTTTGCACAGACCTTTTTTTTTTTTTTTTTTTTTGCTGATCAGTTTTTTTTTTTTGAGACAGAGTCTCAAGCTGTTAGTTACCCTGGGTAAAGTGCTGTGACATCATAATTCACAGCAACCTCCAACTCTTAGGTGCAAGCTATCCTCTTGCCTCAGTTTTTCTATTTTTAGTAGAGATGGGGAGTGGTCTTGCTTTTGCTCAAGCTGGTCTCAAACTTGTGAGCTCCAGCAATCCACCCGCCCTTGGCCTCCCAGAGTGCTAGGATTATAGGGATGAACTACAGCATCTGGTTAAGAGGGTTTTTTGTTTTTTTTTTTAAAGAACCCTCACTCTGTCCAGCAATCTGGTTGGGGAACACAGACATGAATCTAATGAGTGAACAACATAAAACCTTCTTTTTTATGTTCTGTCTACCTTTCCTTCCCTTTCCAGAATTTAGGCCCTGGAATTCTCTTCAGGAGGCAGGAAAGAACCAACTTAAAGAACAACAGCTAGTACTTTCCTTCCCAAAGAAGCCACAAAGTTCCCACAACTCTGCCAGAGATGCTACAGAAACTGCGTTTGGTCTCAATTCCCCAGGGAGCGAGGGAGCCTTGGGGTTTGTTCAGTTGCGCAGCTCCAAATCTGTTAGCCGCCATAGGTCCTTATTGTGGCTATGTTTAGCATTGTTTGATTATCTTCCATGGGAACACAACTACATTAGTCTTCCTTAGTTCTCCATTTATAACAACTTGTCACCAAGAACCTGAGCTCCAGATGATGAGCCAGATGTGATCCAGGTTTGTAAACATCCATCAGGAGAAAAGAAAAGCCCCTTCTATGAAGAGGTGTGACTTCATCCATTCTCTTCTCACCTCTGGATCTAAAGGCATTGATTTTTCTTTTTCCAGAATTAGTATTTATTAATATTGATTTCTACTATATTTACTTTAAAGTTAGTACGAAGCTGATTGCAGGAAGGGACTGGTGATTTTAAGTTAAAATTAAGTTAATGATACATCTCTTGGGGCTTTAGTCACCACATTGCCTTAGATTGAATACAGATTTTTTTTTTTCTTTTTTGAGAGAGAGTCTCACTCAGTCACCCTTGGTAGAGTGCCATGGCATCATAGCTCACAGCAAACTCAAACTCTTGCACCAGCCTCCCAAGTAGCTGGGACTACAGGTGCCCTCTACAATGCCTGACTAATTTTTCTATTTTTAGTAGAGACAGGGTCTCACTCTTGCTCAGGCTGGTCTTGAACTTCTGAGCTCAAGCAATCTGCCTGTCTTGGCCTCCCAGAGTGCTAGGATTACAGGTGTGAGCTATCAAGCTCAGCTGACTTTTTATTTATTTATTTTGAATGATGTTCCAGAACTCTGAAATCCAAGGATGCTACAGGCCTGTTTAAACAATCTCTTTCACTTTGGGTCAGTCTCCTAGCCCAGAGGTGAAAGCACAGATCCAAAGGCATAATTTTTACCTTTATTTACCTAGCTTCTCCACCCAGCCTAGAATATCCTTCTTTAGTCTTTATAGATTTGTCCAACATTAAAAATTTTGGCTTAAAACCTTTCCTAATGTTTCTTAGGCCCCGCCGGCCTTTCTCTTTGCTGAAACCCATACAATAATTGTAGTTTGCGCTACTCAGCTCAATTTGGCATGGACTTGGCTACTGACTTATATTACTTGCAAATTGCTTTACGGTTATTTGTTTTAGCTTCTTAAGCAAATGGTTCCTAACAATAGTAATAATTATAATAGCAGCAGCAGTAAACATTCCAAGTATGGAAATATTAATTCATTCTATTCCCCCAATATGCCTATTTTTTTTTAACAAAAAATGAGGAAAAGGCACAGGGATGTTAAGTTGCCCAACATTACACAACTATCATACTAAGTAAAAGAACCAGAATTTGACCCATATATTTGGCCCTTGGGTCTCAAAAAAGATATGTTTTAGACATCTCCTAAATCCTATTTACTGCACAGTATCTAACCTTGTGGATTAGATTTATCATCCCTATTTTCAGATCAGAAAACTAAACTTGCTTGAAATTAAGTATCTTGTGCAAATCTAGGTCTGACGCTAATGTTTTCTTTTTCCTCTCTAAATGAAAACTATGGATCTGATTACTATGCAACTCAATCTCAATTTTTGGTGCTCATTGATCTCATGCTCACTTGTAGAGACTTTTGGAGGACCAGCTTACAGGGGACAGGGGATATAAGATGTGCAAGATAAGGCCCCTGCCCTTAAGGAGTTGACACTCCAGATATGCAGTGCTGACAAGGAGGTATACTAAATACTGATGCTGTGAAGGCAGGTGTGAAAGTTCAGCAGGCACAAAGAATGACTGGAGATTGGAATGCTTAGGAGTCCTGGGACTGTCACATAAAGGAAGAGGACTCAGAATTCATAGTTTGTTAAGTCTTTAAGAACTGTGGTAAACTGTTTTTGACCAGAAAATTAAACTAAAGAGCACCCTGAGTATTCTCATTCCTTAGGTGTTTGCTGTAAATAATAATCCTCTCCAAATCCATTATGAATCATTGCTGTTTTCTAAGATGCTATGAAACTTAGGAGAATGTGATGGGAGTGGCCACAAATTGCCTTCTGGGAATTTATAAAAATGCGGACACCAAAAAATTCTTTTTTTTTCTGAGACAGAGCCTCAAGCTGTCCCCCTGGGTAGAGTGCTGTGGCATCACAGCTCACAGCAACCTCCAACTCCTGGGCCCAAGTGAGTCTCCTGCCTCAGCCTCCCAAGTAGCTGGGACCACAGGCGCCCACCACAACTCCCGGCTGTTTCTTTTGTTGCAGCCATCATTGTTGTTTTGGCGGGCCCGGGCTGGATTCGAACCCACCACCTTAGGTGTATGTGGCTGGTGCCTTAGCCACTTGAGCCACAGGCACCAAGCTGACACCAAAAAATTCTTTATGTGAATATGTGCAAATTTTTTCCTGGGAAAGAAAATCCATAGCTTTCACTGGATTCTTAAAGATATTAAATGTCATCCAAAAGTTAAGAACCAGCTGGGTGCGGTGGCTCACACCTGTAATTCTCTGGGAGGCCAAGGCAGGTGGATCACTTGATCTCAGGAGTTTAAGACCAGCCTAAGCAAAAGCGAGACCCAATCTCTACTAAAAATAGAAAAACTAGGCTCGGAGCCTGTGGCTCAAGTGGCTAAGGTGCTAGCCACATACACCTAAGGTGGCGGGTTCGAATCCAGCCCGGGCCTGCCAAAAACAATGACGGCTGCAACCAAAAAATACCCGGGCATTGTGGAGGGCACCTGTGGTCCCAGCTACTTGGGAGGCTGAGGCAGAAGACTCGCTTGAGCCCAGGAGTTGGAGGTTGCTCTGAGCTGTGATGCCACGGCACTCTACCCAGGGGAATAGCTTAAGGCTCTGTCTCAAAAAAAAAAAAATTAAAAAAAATAGAAAAAATAGCTGGGTGTTGTGGCAGGTGCCTATAGTCCCAGCTACTTTGGAGGCTGAGGCAGGAGGATCATTTGAGCTGAAGAGCCTGAAATCACTATGAGTTGTGAGACCATAGCACTGTACCCAGGGTGACAGAATGAGACCCTGTCTCAAGAAAAATAAATTAAAAATTAAATATTAATATTTAAGTAAGCATACATTACTTTTATAATGAAAACTTTTAAAATTTTTGATCTTTGTCCTACTACACTATGTTGAGAAAACCATAATAGTGAGGAGTGTAGCCTCTATGAATTCACTACAGAAATGGTTACAACTAATAATGCCCACTAGTGATACTGTATTTAGCAAGCTTGGGTCAGTGTTTGCTCAAATAGGATGAAGATAATCAGCTGGCGACCTGGGGATGTGGACAGCCACATGGCAGAAAACTCATTCCTCTTCACATTGCACCCTGAGATGGTGGCAATGAGTGGAAAGTCAGGCTAAGGCTATCCAGAAACATCATCAAGCTCTACAAACAGCAAGAGCAGCCTCATATACAGAGGCAGGACTAACATGGAGGCAGGATGCAAGTGACATTAGGCCTACCCAAAGGTCACATATGTATACCAAAATTCTCTGTAGGAACTGTCATCATCTAAACACAAGTGAGCAAGGACACAGATATTTTTATAAGCACATGTTATTCTTTCGAAGGGCAATCAGATGACTACAGGTAGTCACTGGGTTCCATGAAGATGGAAGATAGTAGCTGTGAAATTTTTTCCTGACCATGGCCTATGTGAGTCCTTTGCCCTGTCTGTCCATATGTTTCCTTATTTTTGGCAAAATGCTAAAGCCTCCCATTCATTCCTTCTGAAATCAGTGCCACTTAGCCATGGTTCTAAAATTAGCTGGAATATAAATCATATAAAATCCCCTAATTTATTCTTATTTCGTTAATATAAAAACAGTATAATAATAACATCAAAGGAAAGTGTTTAACTATTTTGATCTTTCAGCCCAGAATTCTCTTAAAATTACAGTTTCATCTTACTTCACTTGAGCAATCAAAGGAATACAAGCAGTCCCTGGGTTATGAACAAGATAGGGACTGTAGGTTCGTTCTTTTTTTTGAGATAGAGTCTTACTTTGTCACCATCAGTAGAGTGTAGAGTGATGTCCTGTCATAGTTTATAGCAAACTCAAACTCTTGGGCTCAAATGATTCTCTTGCCTCAGCCTCCCAAATAGCTGGGGCCACAGGCACCCACCACAATGCCCAGCTATTTTTAGAGACCAGGTCTCACTCTGGCTCAGGCTGGTCTCAAACTGTAGTGCTCAGGCAATCCACCTGCCTGAGCCTCCCAGAGTGTTAGGATTACAGGCATGAGCCACCACGCCCAGTCTGTAGGTTTGTTCTTAAGTTGAATTTGTACATAAGTTGGAACAGGTACATTTACCTATTACCTATTACCTATAATAGCCCCTGTTCATAAGTGTGAGTTATACATAAATTGGATGTTTATAACGCAAAGATTGCCTGTATTTTCTCCCTTTCCATCTCTTCTAGATCCTGTATCCTGTGAATCAACAAAACTTCGAACCCGAACACCAGGCCCAGTGTGGCTCATGCCTGTAATGCCAGCACTCTGGGAGGCCGAGGTGGGCAGACTGCCTGAGCCCATGAGTACCAGACCACCCTTACCAGTCAGATAAGACCCTATCTCTAAAAATATCCAGGCCTTATGGAGAGCACCTGTAGTCCCGGCTACTTGGGAGGCTGAGGCAAAAGGATTGCTTGAGCCTGAAAGTTTGAGATTGCTGTGAGCTGTGACGACAGCACAGCACTCTACCCAGGGCAACAGAGTGAGACTCTGTCTCAAAAATTCCCCTCAAAACAACAAAAAAAAACCCCCGACAGGCTCGGCGCCTGTGGCTCAATCAGCTAAGGCGCCAGCCACGTACACCTAAGGTGGAGGGTTCGAATCCCCAGCCCGGGCCCGCCAAACAACAATGATGGCTGCAACCAAAAAATGGCTGGGCGTTGTGACGGGCGCCTGTGGTCCCAGCTACTTGGGAGGCGGAGGCAGGAGACTCGCTTGAGCCCAGGAGTTGGAGGTTGCTCTGAGCTGTGATGCCATGGCACTCTACCCAGGGGGATAGCGTGAGGATCGCGCTCAAAAAAAAAACAAAAACACCCCGCCCCCAGCCGGAAACAGAAACCCGCCAACAGCAGGACAAATAAAAGGTCCATGACGGTCCTTAGTGTATGATATAAATACCTATATTTTACTGTCTGCTCATGTACAGCTTTAGTATTTTATTCTGATAATTTATGTACCAAACTTGTAAGCTATGTCAGTTGGCACCATTTATCTGACAGGAAGCAGGTTCCTTTGCAACAAAGGATAGTTCCATGTTTCCTATAGTTGGGTTGCTATGAGAGACAATTATGGCCATCCTTATATAAAGAAAACTTGACCACACTGAGATAAAAATTGCTATTTCTTAATATTTGAAATAAAAAACTATTTATTCTAAAACTAGAGTTAACCTTAAGCTAGCTATGTTCTATCTGGGTTTTCCCTTCTGCTGGCTAAATCATCATTTAAAATATCTGAAAACTTTAGTTATAAAGTTGGAGAGCTAAGAATTATTAAATAGGCCATCTTATAAAAGCTCATCCCTTCCAGCATCCTGTTCTTTTATAAAAAAGGGTCCAATTATTTCTCAGCTGACCCTAGAAGGATTCTTGCTATAATCTGTTCCTTTCACTGGTCTAGATGTTTACTGTGCACTTCAGAAAATAGTATTTTCTAACATCTGTTTAGCATTTATTTTCCTTTAATCCCTATTTATATTGTTTTCCAAATTTTCACTCAGCTCTAAAAAAAGAAGTTCAATAATTAATAGCTTGGCTCGGCGCCTGTGGCTTAATCGGCTAAGGCGCCAGCCACGTACACCTAAGGTGGCGGGTTCGAATCCCCAGCCCAGCCCGCCAAACAACAATGATGGCTGCAACCAAAAAAAAAAATGGCCAGGCATTGTGGCGGGTGCCTGTGGTCCCAGCTACTTGGGAGGCTGAGACAGGAGACTCGCTTGAGCCCAGGAGTTGGAGGTTGCTATGAGCTGTGATGCCATGGTACTCTACCCAGGGGGATAGCTTGAGGCTTCGTCTCAAAAAAAAAAAAAAAGAAAATAGTATCTAGGCAGCCTCCAAATAATAGAACATAAAGTCAAAGAAATGAAAAATATAAGAATTATAAGTGAATAACTCAGAACAACCAATATCCAACTAATAAAAGTATTCCAGAAAGAAGAGAGAAAAAAAAGAGACAGAATTACCAAAGGAATAGAAGAAAATTTCTCAGGGTTAAAGGAAGATAAGAGTGTTCAAACTAAAAGGGCCGACAATAAATGCCCTTACACAAAGAATAATGTGACATCCAACTAGGTCTTTTGAGATTTCTAAACACAAAGAACAAAGAAACACTGTAAAAATCTTCCCAACAGAAAAGAAATACATCACCTACAAAAAGAAAAAAATTCAAACTTTTCATGCCTTCAAGTTCAGAAGAAATATATTTTTAATTAATTTGGCAGGCATAGTGGCCAACACCTGTAATCCCAGCATTTTGGGAGGCTGAGGCAGGAGGATCACAAGCTAGACCTCTTTCTCCACAAAAAAGTAAGTGAAGTGTGGCGGCACGTTCCTCTAGTCCTTAGCTACTGAGAAGGCTGAGGCAGAAGAATAGTTTGAGCCCAGGAGTTCCATTTACAGTGAGCTATGATTACTCTACTACACTCCAGCCCAGGCAACAGAGTGAGATCCTGTCTCTAAAAAAATTGTAAAAGAAAAAATTAGCCATCTGCAGTGATAGGCACCTATATACCAGTTAGCTACCTGGAAGACTAAGGAAGGAGGATCACTTGAGCCCAGGAGTTTAGGGCTATAGTAAGCTATGATCATTAACTCTAGCCTAGGTGACAGAGCAAGACCTTGTCTTAAAAAAAAAAAAAAAAAAAAACTTTCTTTTTTTTTTTTTTTTGGCCAGGGCTGGGTTTGAACCCACCACCTGTGGCATATGGGGTTGGCACCCTACTCCTTTGAGCCACAGGCACCACCAAAAAAAAAAAGAAAGAAAGAATTTTTAACAGAGAAACACTCTGCCTCCACTGTGGAAAACAGACCATAGAGAAGCAACAGACTGTTACAAGCAGGAGACTAGACAGGTAACTACTGCAGTAAGATGCTAATAGGTGAGGGTGCTCAGAAAAGAATGGTAGCAGCAGAAGTGCTATGTAGTAATTTTCAGTAACTATTCTGAATTTTGAATATACTTCAAAGGAAAATCTAATAGGATTTGCTGATGAATTAAAAGGACATATGGAATGAAGTGAGACAGAGTCAAGAATGACTCCAAAGTTTTTACCTAAATACCTAAATGCTAGAATTTCTAGCCAAATTTGTGTTCAGGAAGAATACAGACATCTGCAGAAAAAATAAATTCAGAAAGTTGACCTTTCTCAAAAAGTTACTTAAGAATATATTCCTGCAAAAGAAGAAGACACTATATCCAAAAAACAATGGCTTTAACCTAAGGGAGTAGTGACTGTCAAGGATAATAGTTATTTAGCAGCTTAAGTGGGCAAAGAGTCCAGATTCAAGCAAGAAAACACAAGAAGCCATAAAGGGAATCTCTTGGAAAAAGGCAGACTTTAGAGAAATAGTTAAGTTTGGAAAATCTTGAGAATATGACAAAAGCGTGGAATATGTCTGGTGATGGAGCAATTAAACCCCCCAAAACACACACGCACATACACACGTATACAAAGCAGTAAAAAAATCATGAACTAAACATGAAGCAACTGGTCCATTATATGACAGAAAGTGAGCTTAAAGAGGAATGAAATATACTCTAAGCAACAGATAAAAGCAAACTGTTTATACACAAGGTACATATCCCAGTACCCATAAATACTCTTATCCCAGGGTGTAGTCTGCCATTTTATTTAGAAAATTTTTCATGTATGAGACTTCATGAGAACCATTTTTGTTCTTATAGTTTAAGTCCTATTTTTTTCATTTATGATTTCTTCTTTCAACTACTAAACTTAAATCAGGTTTTTTTAAATGTTCAATTCTCGGCTCGGCGCCTGTGGCTCAATCGGCTAAGGCGCCAGCCACGTGCACCTAAGGTGGCGGGTTCAAATCCCCAGCCCGAGCCCGCCAAACAACAATGATGGCTGCAACCAAAAAAAAATGGCCAGGCGTTGTGGCGGGTGCCTGTGGTCCCAGCTACTTGGGAGGCAGAGGCAGGAGACTCGCTTGAGGCCAGGAGTTGGAGGTTGCTATGAGCTGGGATGCCATGGCACTCTACCCAGGGAGATAGCTTGAGGCTACGTCTCAAAAAAAAAAATGTTCAATTCTCCTTTCTTTGAAGATCATTTTTTAAATATTTAACTCCACTCTTTTTTCTTACATATTACATCTTTTTCATTAAGTTTTTTAAAAAGAAAATAACCTGATTATACATTAAAAAATTTCCAAAATTCAAACAATTGTTTGAAAACAAAGAAAACTACAAACAAAAATAAATTTAAAATCAGCCAATATCCCACCTCACAGAGTTGACCACAGTTAATTTTCTACTCTCTTCATAAATAACATATATGTTCACAAGGCTTTTCACAAATTGGATACCACACCATACTTAAGATGCCTGAATGTACAACTCCAAACAGAAAGAATCACCCTGGGTTCTATACGAAGGATATCCCAGGAAGCCCATCCCAGGGGAACCCAGAGTTATACAATATGGCAACTCTGAACTCTTAACAGGTCTTTTAGTCAATATTCCATTGATAATAGCTTTACATGTCAACATATATATATATTTGCATTATTATTCTTAGTATTCTAAAATTATGCAATTTTCTACTAAATAGATAGTACTTTGTTTAACCAAGAAATTACTAAAGGGCATTTACTTCCCAATTTTTGCTACCAAAAATGCCTTGATTAACCACCTCCTGCTTTATTTATGCTCTTCATTTTTTTGCTTCCCACTTCTTCCAGCAATTTGATCATCATTTAACCTATCTTACTCAAGTATCTCTTACTTCTGCCATCTGCTCCTTAAGTCATAACAGCTTGAGTCATAAGTAGTAACTAAAACTCCCTTCCCCTCCCTCTCAGAGTAATGCTCCCTTTGTCCCTAAATCTTTAGTGCAAATCCTCTGAAATGAGCAAGCCACATTGGCTGTTTCCATGATTTCCAAGGCCAGAGAAATTTCTACCCAGACACAACACAGAAAAGTCAAACTCAATCTGTCTATTAAAAGGAATAAACACCTCCAACAGGTCAAACCAAGTTATTAATCTCAGAATCAACCCTCAACTCCTACCCTTCCCTTAAAGTGACAGTCAGCAAATCCTGCCAATTCACCTATAAAATGTTTCTCAAATACATCTTTTCTCCTCTGACCTAAATACAATACCTTGTCTAACTTCATACTCTCTCACCAATCTCCCAACTAATCTGTTTCTCTCTAGTTCCTGAATGTAGGCTTCCCAGATTCAAATCCCAGCTTCATCAAATCCTAACCATATGACCTTAGAATCACTTCACCTTTCTGAGCTAGTTTGCTCAACTGGTAATAATAATGCCTTTCCTCATTAAGTTACTGGGAAATTCAATAAGCCACTTCCAGAGTGCCTGTGAGGACTAAGTGTGCAATAAATATTAGCACTTAATAAATATAAGAGAAAAAAATAAATTCAAGAGTATAATACTTAAAACTCTTCACAATATACTTTCCAGTATCATACCCTGGAGCATCCCCAATTCAACCTGGTTTCATTAATATTGTATAACAGAATATTATATATACTTTGTAATAGTATAAAATATTTCCATAATCTCACCCTTATATAAGTCTATACCTTATAGATATGTAGTATTTATATACTGCAGATATATAGATGTACAACATATGTAAATATATGTGTGTTATAATACATGTGTCAACATCTTATAAGTTATACAGTATATATTATAGTATTTGTTATATAATACAAATGTTAAGGTATACATAAATATATACTGTGTAAAGCAAATACGTAACTGTCTTATGTAGTATTTTAGATACAATGCATATACAGCATGTATATTATCTTACATTGTATTATATATTATTAGTCATTGCTACTAATACTTACTGAGCACTACCCTAAGAACTTTACATATATTCACTCATTTAATATATATAAGAGCCCAATGAAATAAAACAGTATAATGAGAAAATTAATACAGAGAGATTATCTTATTCAGGCCAATAGATCAAAAAGCCTTTGTCCTTCTGACCTTTGGCTATGATGTTATACCTATAATATTACTTTCTACCTAGAAAAAACAAATTCATCCTTCAAAGTCTAACTCAGATATTGTTTGCTTTCAACAGTGAGAATTAACTTTTTCTTCATTCTCGTTCTCGTAAGTTTGTTCACAGGCTGATACAGTATAATATTAAATTTCAGAGTTATCAACTGTCTTCACAACCAGACTGAATACAACTACCTTACTCATTTTTATAACTAGGACAGTGCCTGGCAAAGTATAGGCTCTCTACAAATATTTCAAAATTGCATTAAAAGTTGAAGTTAAAAGAAAATGAGATATAAAATATTTTAGTATTTACAAAGGGTCATTAGGAGCACAAACTTAAAAACCAAAAATAATGCAAAGTAATTTAGACCAAGTTTCTTATCATTTTTACATACCCAATTTTACAGATCCTCCAAAAAGTGAACCTTTATCAAAAGCATCCTTCCACGTAAATGTTAAACAGATCTGAAGAGAATGAGAAAAAATAGAAAGTTATTTTACCTTCCTGGATCTTGTTAAATATTAGGTTTCTTTTGAAAAAAAAATTATATTGAGCAAAAGGAAAAAGTTCAACCTATCTAAAATATTATCTTATCTAATGAACAAATTATTTTTTCTTCTCCTAATCTAGATCACAATTTTTTTTAAAAAGTAAAATACAGGCACTGGGATATTTCAGTGGTCATTTTGCTTCAGCAATCATAAACATTATCTTTTTTATCTTAAAAAACACTAAATGACTTTAACAGAACAAGCACTTAATAAATGCCAAACAAGCCAAGAGAAGCAACAGCAATAAACAAAATAAGTACTACAGGTTTCCTAGAAGATAAGATTAAACACACCATCCCATGAAGACAAAAATAGTAGAATGTTTACTTCAGAGGGATGAAATAAGATAATATTTTAAATGGATCTGGGTGGTAATTACACATATATATTCACTTGGGAAGATTTAAGCTATACACATTATTTGTTCACTTTTCCCTATGTACATTACACATGAATAAAGATTTACTTTATGAAAAAACTATTGGCTCGGCGCCTGTGGCTCAAGTAGCTAAGGCACCAGCCACATACACCTAAGGTGGCAGATTCAAATCCAGCCCGGGCCCACCAAACAACAATGATGGCTGCAACCAAAAAATAGCTGAGCATCTGTAGTCCCAGCTACTTGGGATGCTGAGGCAGAAGACTTGCTTGAGCCCAGAAATTGGAGGGTGCTGTGAGCTGTGATGCCACAGCACTCTACCCAGGGGGATAGCTTGAGGCTCTGTCTCCAAAAAAAAAAAAAAAAACTGTTATCTCTGATTCTAAAATAAATATACCACATATGAAGGTCCAAAAAATTAGCCTCACCGGGTCACAGTGGTTCACACCAGCTCTCTGAGAGGCCAAGGTCGGTGGATCATCTGAGCTCTCAAATTCCAGACCAAGACTGAGCTAGAGCTAGACCCTGTCTCTAACAGCCGGGCACTGTGGTGAGTGCCTGTAGTCCCAGCTACTCAGGAGGCTGAGGCAAGATAATCACTTGAGCCCAAGAGTCTGAGGTTGCTGTGAGTTATGACGCCACAGCACTCAACCAAGAGCAACAGAGTGAAACTCTGTCTCAAAAAAAAAAAAATTAGCCTCATTTAAATTATTTAATATACTCCAATATAAAAATTTTTAACTCTAAAATAGGGAAATTTTCAAACATACACAAAGAGATACATACATACAAATATTTAAAGAAAATAAAGAGTGTGAACTGCTAAGTACTCATCAGCAACTTCAGCCTTTGGTCCTTCTTAACTCATCTGTCCCCCAACTTCCCCTGCCCTCACACCCACCCACCACATATATTCTTCCCCTGATACATTTTAATGCAAATCTCAACATACAACTATTTCACCAGTAAAAATTTAAAGTATTTTTCTTATACAATTTTAAATTTTACCATATCATACAATTTAAAAGCTTTTATCATGAAACTGTAAGAAATTAACATTTTCAACACCCAGCCTTTAACAGAAAATAAAATGACATTCTTAAAGTCTAAGATCCTATCATTACCCAGCATTTGCAACTTGTATATACAAGTGTTAATTTATGCCAATAATTTTTTTTTAATGCCAATAATTTTTAAAGCACATAAACTGGGATTAGTATGTTCTAAATTTTGCAGTGTCCTTAATTCTGTAAAAGTCAAGGAGAAGGACCCAACAAATTAATCAGTCAATAGATCCTACTGATATGAAATACAGTCAAAAAAATGCAATTCAATGCCCTATGAGCCCCACAAGTTTGAAGAATGAAATGAATAGAATTCCAGGAGAGGCTTTCTCCTTCACAGGGACACTGATTCTTTGAGACTGATCTAAAAGCTTCCAACTTATATAAAAACATTTTATAAAACCTAAAGATAACGAAGAACATAACTGATACATAACTAATAAAATGATACCACTGTTGGAAGGAAATGGATGACCTGCCATTATCATATAACTCTAAAACAATGTTAATGACTTACCTGATTTTCAGAAAATGGGAATTTAGGTTCGATGGAACAAATCTGATCATAGTATCTACAAAACAAAGCAAAATCAATAATTATCAGTGTTAAATGTCACATGCATTATGTTACTGTAGCTGGTTTAAGAATATATAAAAATTATTAATGCTTACTTTAAGTGGCCCACAATCAAATTCAATAAGCTATTTTAAAGTTAATAAACATAGTCTTGCAGTGTGTAAACTGGGTGTTAAAATGTATGCAATGAAAAAACGATGAGCCACTGGGCACAAGGGTATACACCTGCAGTCCTATCTACCCAAGAACTCAAGGAGAGAGGATTTTTCAGGTTTTGCAAAATAGCAAAACCCCATCTCTAAAATAAATAAGTAAAATCAGTCAAAATTTAAAAAATAAAAAATAGGTTAGGTGTGGTGGCTCACACCTGTAATCCCAGCACTTTGGCAGGCCAAGGTGGAAGGACGGATTGGGGCCACAAGTTCAAGACCAGGCTGAGCACAAGCAAGACCTCATTCTCCATAAAAAAAAAAAAAAATAGAAAAATTAGGTAGGCATGGTGGTGATGCCTATATTCCAGAGACAGAGACAGAAAGATCACTTGAGCTCAGTAGTTTGAGGCTGCAGTGAGCTATGATGACACCATTGCACCCTAGCCCAGGTGACAAAGCAATCATCTCCAAAAAATGAAATAAATAACATAAAAAACAAAACTATGAACAAAAACCCATCCCCACCAACACAGAAAAGTATTTATCAAGTATAACTGGCTAAAAGTAAATAAACATTTGCTCTGGAAACCAATGTATTTAAAATACTATTTCCTATTAATATAGCTATATTTATATCCATTGGACAAATTAATATCTCTGGCAAACTGATGATTAAAAACAGGTTTAATAAGTTTCAAATATGTTTTAGGTATGTCCTCTTCTGTCCATCTTCACTACTGCCACACAACTCATCAAAGCACCACTCTTTCATTTGGACTAATCCTCTGGCTAATTCCTAGCCAATTTCCTTGTTTCCTTTCTCATTCTATCTAATCTATTCTCCACAAATCAGCCAGAAGGATGACTAAATATAAAATAAGACACTTCCTTCTGATGAGGACAAGTTTTCAGCCAGCAAGTCTGGTGAGCGAGGGAGGGAAAGCGGGTCAGAGCCAAACTTTTTAATTGGCCCCTAATCTTTCCTCCTTTCCTTATACCCACTTCCCCTTCATTGAGACTATCTTTCCATGGTTTTTCTGGAAGTTGAGTTTTCAGCGGGGAGGGGACCCTGTCAGAGAACAAGCTTTTGGCTGGGCATGGCTATGGTTACAAACAGGAAGAACTGGGCAATTAAGTAAATACACTTAAGATAATGGCAGCCAGGTTTCTCACTGTCAGAGAAAGTAATATGAATATAGGAAGGCAGAAAGCTGGAATAAACTTTGCAGTTTTAGACTGGAACTGAAGATTATCAGTATAAAGTTATTTATTTATGTCATTGAGAGAAATAAATGCAGGTATAAATATGTATGTTTCCTAAACATTTATGCTGAGAGGGTGTAGAAACTGTAACACCTCACAGTAGCAATAAGCACACCTACTGTCCAAATAATGTTCTGCATTTTAAGACTTTTAAGACTATGCTCTTTAGAGAAATGTGTGATTCCAGGGCTGAGATTGAGAAAATTCAAGATTCGAGCCTCAAACATCTTGCTATGCCAAAAAGTTAAGGAAGTACTAAAAAAATGATGAGGACATGTCAAAGGAACACAGAAAATAGTTTTAAGGGGCTCCCTGGGGCAAAGTACAAAATAAATTTAAATAAAATAATAGTAACAAATCATAACTCATTGAGGAAAATAAGAACACCATTCTGAAGTAAATAAAACATATAACTAATAGCAAAAATTCTACCATACTGTACTGCACTGCAAATAGAATTAGAAAAATTACGAACTGG
Organism: Galagoides demidoff; assembly: GCA_963574575.1. Lineage (NCBI taxonomy): Eukaryota > Metazoa > Chordata > Mammalia > Primates > Galagidae > Galagoides > Galagoides demidoff. The sequence goes on along the minus strand of CAUYQV010150222.1, from coordinate 7,473 downwards.
TACTTTTTGCAGTATAATATCGGATTCTGACAAGATTCATCATCGGATGATAAAATAATGACAGTTTGGTATAGAACAGGACACTACACAGTCTCAAAGTATCTCCCCCTAAAATACTTAACTAATCAGGTAGATTGGAGTCCAGCCCAGGCCTGCTTAACAACAATGACAATTGCAACCAAAAAAAAGCCGGGTGTTCTGGAGGATGCCTGAGGTCCCAGCTACTCAGGAGGCTGAAGCAAGAGAATCACTTAAGCCCAAGAGTTTGAGGTTGCTGTGAGCTGTGACACCACAGCACTCTACCAAAGGTGACATAATGAAACTGTCTCCAAAAAAAAAAAAACCAACTTAACTAATCAACACAATATACTTTTTAACTCTTAAGATCAAGAAACCCAGCAAACACCGTCTTAACCAAGTGGTAAAAATTAACATTACCACTAAAAGGACAAATCAACATCATGCTTTTCCTAGTATGTACTAAAAAGAACATGACAGCACTTCACTGGTACTCCTATTCAAAAACTCATAAACTACAAGAAAATATGAGACAACCCTTATTGAAGGACATTCTACAAAGTAATTAGCCTGTATTCTTCAAAAATGTCACAGTCATGAAAGACAAAAAAACTAAAAAAGTGTTCCCGATTGAATAAGACTAAAGAGACAACCAAATGAAATGCATGATCCTAGACAGTGGGAGGTAGACCATCTGAATTCCTCACAGACCTTCCATCTCAGAGTAAAGTGTCCAGTCAGGGGAATGTCTGCATGACTACCCCTGTATGGGGAAATCAGCAATGCAGGCCAGCTGAGGCCATTAACTAGTAGCTTACACCAGAGCAACTGACATGCCTGAGGAGATTAAGACTTGTTCTCCCTCCTCTCTCTTCTGGTTGCACTGTTATCTGGCCACTTTAGATGTTCCATTACCCTGCGTCCTTGCTTACCCTTTACTCAACAGTCCTAGGGGCTACGATCTCCCCTCTCTCATTCTTAACCTTGACTGTTAACTAACGATAGCTGTGCATTCTTGCATGTATACTCTGTTATGTATCCAACAAAAAGATTCTGGGAAACAGGACAGGTGCTACATTGTTTACATTAGATCCTGAACCTGTAAATAACATTACTAGAAAAATCAGCAAAACTTGAAATAATTCTATGCTTAATAATCAATTGCTTGACTTTGAAAGTTGTAGTGTGGTTATATAGGACAACACCCTTTTTGCCTAGGAAATAAACTTAGAAGCATTACATAGTGAAACCATTTAATGGAATCCCATTATACTTAAAATTACAGCCAAAACAGCAAGATAAGGTCTTGCATTATTTGGCTATCATCTAACTCCCCAAACTCATCTCAGGATATTCACTACTCATTCTAGTCACTAAATTATATGCTCTCCTAGCTCAGGGCCATCATATTTTTCCTCTCTATCTAAAAACCTTTCCCATCTCCATTTCCCACTTTTGTCTAGGCTGACATGTCATCAAAGAAACTTTTCCTCATTCATTAATCCAACAAATATATAAGGGCTTACTAGTCACCAAACACAGTTTTAGTACATTAGGAATTCAGTAGTAAACATACATTTAAAAATGTGTGACCTTGTGAAGCTTTTAAAGAGAAAGACAAACAAGATAATCAAGTAAAAATATGGTATAGTGGATAATTGGTATCTATGATATCATGGATAAGTGCTATGGAGAACAAAGAGGTAAGAGGAATAAATACGTAAGAGTGAGGTGAGAAGGCCACCATTTAAAATCCCATAGACATTTGACTGCATGAAAATTTTGTTTTAAAAATGTTAAAACTAGGCTCGGCGCCTGTGGCTCAATTGGCTAAGGCGCCAGCCACGTACACCTAAGGTGGCGGGTTCGAATCCCCAGCCCAGGCCCGCCAAACAACAATGATGGCTGCAACCAAAAAAATGGCCGGGCGCCTGTGGTCCCAGCTGCTTGGGAGGCAGAGACAGGAGACTCGCTTGAGCCCAGGAGTTGGAGGTTGCTATGAGCTGTGATGCCATGGCACTCTACCCAAGGGGATAGCTTGAGGCTCCGTCTCAAAAAAAAAAAAAAAAAAAAAATGTTAAAACTAGAGAAGACATGAGAAAGGTGATAAAGTAAGCCAAGCAGAAACCTGAGAAAAAGGCATTACCAACATAAGGAAAAGCAAGTGTCAACACCCTAGGACAAGAGTGTACCTGAGAATGTACCTTGGCCTGGTAAGGAAGCCAATACAGACTCAGAATGAACAAAGGGGAAAATAGTGGAAGATGAAGTCAAAGAAGAAATGATGCCTTGAATGTCACTGTAAGACTTTTGGCTTTTACTATATAGTGCGAGAGGGTGAACCACCAGAAGGGTTGGACAAAAGAAAAACATGATCTAATTTGTTTTCACAGATTCACCATGGCTACTATGTAGAAAATAGACTGCAGATGTGCAAGGACAGAGGGAGAAAGATCATTTAGGAAACTACTGAAGTAATCCAGTCATGAGATGATGCTAGCATGGACCAACCTAGTCCATAGGTGCAGAGTGATAAAAGTCAATGTAACCCTTTTTTTAAATTAGTTCCCTCTCCATTTATAACCTTAGGCCCCTGAAGGGGGATCATGGGTCATTTTTATGGGATTATATTTATAGGATTATGTTTAATGTCTTTCTTTCAAAAGATTCTAAATTCCATGAGAAGAGAGAATGTGGTCTATTTGCTGTTTAGTTGCAAGCCCCAAGCAAATAAATCAGTAAAATTCAAAGCTTTCAAAAAAGCAGACTTTTTTCCTATCTCTACAAAGTAAAACCTAAGATTCTGTTTTGAAAATGAATAGGAGCTATTAAAAGAAAGCCCATAAGGAGAGGAAGAGCAAGTGCCAAGGGCCTGAGGCAACAGTGTGCCTCAAGTGTGCCTGGCACAGCAAGGTCAATATGGATATAGAGCCAGGACTAGAAAACTTTTTCTGAAAAGCAGTATTCTAGGCTCTGCTGGGAAAAGGGGAATATCAAGTATGTAGTAAGTATGCAAGTATTTATATAAACTAAAGAGAAAACTCTTGTCCTGCCCTCTATCTTGTTTACTTGGGTTAAGCCATCCCAAACAGTGAGCACAAGAGGTACACAATTCTCCAGGTGCCATCAGCTAGAGACATTCTCTTAGGGAAAAATGCCTGTCTGATGGGGAAGAGCCATGGGGGTAGGGAAGAGTAGCCAGTAGTTTCACTCTTTACCCTAATGAGACCCAAGTTCCAGCACACCCTTATCTCCTCCAGGACACTTGGGCACCTGGCACAGCTGGCCTGATGGGAGGAAATCTCCTGAGTCACCAATTCCCAGACAGATCACACCATTTAGTGGCAAACCACTGACAAGCTAAGTAACCAATGTGTAATCAGAGCAAGCCTGGACAACAGTGAAAAGTGGCCAGGGAGGCAGGAGTTGGAAACAAACACAAGAATGGAGCAGAGGAAAATGCCCCAACTAGGTCTCCAAGTCCCACAGTGCTAACCCACTGGAGTAGTGCCCACAGGCATATAAAAACAGGCGATTAGGTAGGCCTTATTGTACTGACCCTTGCTATAAAGTAACCAAAGAAGGATGGCGAAAAGTGACTTGGTCTGCAAAAGGATCAGGAAAAGAAGTACAGCTAAACAGAATATACTATATTTTTTATACCCATTTTCTTCACTTCAAAGCTTTTGAGGTCAACTCATAAAAATAAGTTGTATAGGGACACAGCACATTTATACTCTATTTTTAAATTATTAGAACATACATGATGGAATCACCAAAGTAAAACGGCTATGAGGAATGTTATGGAAGTTGAATGAAAGGTATCACAGGAGGGAAGTCACTGATTATCAACAATGTCTGTCCAGTATATAGCAAACCCCAACAAAACATGACACAGCAGGTCAGCACCCGCAGCTCAGTGAGTAGGGTGCCAGCCACATATATCAAGGCTGGCAGGTTCAAACCCGCCCTGGGCCAGCTAAACAATGACAACTACAACCAAAAAAATAGCCAGGCATTGTGGTGGGTACTTGTAGTCCCAGGTACTTGGAAGGTTGAGACAACAGAATTGCTCAAGCCCAAGAGTTGGAGGTTGCTGTGAGCTGTGACGCCACAGCACTCTACCAAGGGCAATATAGTGAGTCTCTCTCTCAAAAAAAAAAAAAAAAAAAAAGACACAGTATTGCTGCACCAGAGTTATGACAGAAAGTAACTAGTCAGGGGGAGTAGAGCAGTCAGGACAGCAGCCTATTTTTGTCACAGAGTTAGCTGTATGGATTTAAACCTCTTGTGTAAGACACAGGCAGAGTATTCTTTTGATAATTACACAGAATGATAGTCCTGACAAATTATTTTATTTACTAAACATCAGAAAAGTCAAAACAAAGAAAACAAATCATATTTTGAATCTTTCTTTAATTTTTATGTTTATTCATCTATGCAGAATAAAATCACTCAAGCCAAAAAGCTCTGCTAACTACAGATATTCCTTGAAACCAGGAACCAAGTATAACATAATACAATCTTTATATCCTCCTTACTGTCTTCTACAATGTAGTCCACACAAACTTTGCATAGTAGTATTTGATTAACAAATAGCACCAATGTCATCAGAGCTAGTATCTCTATTATCTTTACCCCCAAATCAACATTCAGAACATAAGGAACAGCTGTGAAGTAAGATGGCACAGGAATTTTTTTTCCCTGATCTATAAAACTCTTAAGGCTTAGAAAATGTTTCAGAAATTACAACATTTCAGAAAATGTTTCAGAAATTGAAATCAACTTCATTCTAACATTGAAAATGGACACTACTATAAGGCAACAAACTAAATACTGACCCAGGAAAGGATAAGAGAAAAATCTGTTTAAACTTCAGAAAGTCTATATAAATGACTATTGGATTAAAGGAAACTGCAAACTATTAAAAAATATATATAAGTAAATAAATACCATAAGAATTCTTCATATCAAAACTGGCAGGATACTACCAATGCAAAGAAAAGGCATATGGCCATAAAATAAATATATTAGAACAAAAAAAAACGGAAAACTAACCATTTAATACAAAAAGAACAAGTGGGAGAAAAAATAGAAGAAACAAATGACAAATACAGAAAATAAACTAAAAGCTTTGGTTTTGAAAAAGAAGGTGGTAGCTCCAAACCCTTAGCAAATCTGATGAGAAAAAAGTCACACATAACACAAGCACAAAATTAGAAATAAGAAAATAACTTCAAATAATGAGACTAAAACATTTTGCAAAAAGTTTCTATGTGACAAAAGATACCACAAACACAGAGAAGAGAAAAGAAATGGATTGTGAAGATGTTTGCAACATACATAACGGAAAAAGAATAAATATCAAGAAAATATAAACAACCCCTTCAAGGCCAGACCCGTAGCTCTCTTCTATAATCCTAGCACTCTGGGAGCCTGAGGCCAGAGGCTGGCTTGTGCTCAGGAATTTAAGACCAGTCTGAACAAGAGAGAGACTCTATCTGTACAAAAAACAGAAAAATTGGCTTGGTACCTGTAGCTCAGCGGCTAGGGCACTAGCCACATACTCACATACACCAGAGCTGGCAGGTTCAAACCCAGCCCAGGCCTGGCAAACAACAATAACAACTACAACAAAAAAATAGCCAGCCATTGTGATGGGTGCCTGTCATCCCAGCTACTTGGGAGGCTGAGGTGAGAGAATGGCTTAAGCCCAAGAGTTGGAGGTTGCTGTGAGCTGTGACACCACAACACTCTACCCAAGGCATCACAGTGAGACTCTGTCTCAAAAAAAAAAAAAAAAAACAGGAAAATTAAGTGGACAGGGTGGCACACACCTATAGTCCCAGCTAAGCAGCAAGAGGACAGCTTGAGCCTAGAAGTTTGAGGGTGCAATCAGCTTTAATGACACTACTGCACTCTAGCCAGGGCAACAGAGTAAGACTCTGTCTCAAAAATAAATAAATAACTCCTACAGATCAGTAAGGAAAAAAACCAACAGAAAATGGGTAAAAGAGAAAGAACCTGCAATCACAGAAAAGAAACTAAGTGACTAAGAAACATAAAATGATCAACCTCAACAGAATGAGAGCAATGCAAACTAAAATAGGCTACCATTTCTCACCCATCAATTTAGCGAAAAGCACTAATTTATACGAATCAGTGAGTATTATCAACAATGTGAAGGAATTAAAAATTCACATATATCTGATGATGAGAATATAAATTCTTACACTGCAGAAAACTGAAAATGCAGACATCCTCCTTTTCACGTCAAAAAAGAAATCTGAACAAATATCCTGCTTTGCACCTTCCCAAAACCCTGATAAAAAAATAACTTAAAAATGTAAAATATGTAAAGCACATGAACAATGAGAACAGGAAAGGAGATAACAGCATACAAGAGGTACAAAATCTTGAACAAGATTTTCTAAAAGGTGATAAATGAATGAATGAAAAAGAGAAAGCTAAAATCTAACTGCTTTAGAAGGAAGCCAACCAAATTGAAGCCAAATCAGAGAAACCAGAAAAGGATTTAAATTAAGAAGTATGAAGTACCACTGAAGATAGTTCAATTTAAGGCTGCAAAAAGAAGGCGTAGTTGAAAATTCTTGAAAGAAATTTTTAGGCTTCTTAGATAGTCTTCTCTGAAGAGGGAAGATTCTCTCTCAGAAAAATGTTAGGAACATCAAGCACAGTTAGAGTAAGGATCAAATACAACTAAGTGGAGATGACGGGCATGGATGGGATAGGCTTTGGGGTGGTACCTGCCTACAGCATGTATCAGTTCTACCCTTCTTCTTCACTAAAAGAACTCCAATTTTTTAGCTAGGTATATAGCTGCCCATAATAAAAACTCCTTTTCCCAGCACCTCTTCTGGAAGATGGAGACACACCTAATAGCCAATAGCATATAAGCCAGGTGTTGTAGAACAGTTTGCTGGAAACATCCTGAAGGCCAAGCCTTCTTTCTTCCTTCCTTCATCTTGTAGTCTGGAACTTAGAATGATTGCAGTCTGACATGAGAACAAGAACCATACTCTAGAATTTACAGAGCAAAAAGCTGAAAAGAGTCTGAATTCCAGTGAACTTCACAACCCTGACCCTACCAACTTTTTACACAAGAATAAAATCCTAATTTAACTCACTGATAATGTGATCTACCATACAGAGATAAACCTACCCTAGGCTCGGCGCCTGTGGCTCAAGTGGCTAAGGCGCCAGCCACATACACCTAAGGTCTGAATCCAGCCCGGGCCCACCAAAACAACAATGACGGCTGCAACCAAAAAATAGCCAGGCGTTGTTGCGGGTGCCTGTGGTCCCAGCTACTTGGGAGGCTGAGGCAGGAGACTTGCTTGAGCCCAGGAGTTGGAGGTTGCTATAAGCTGTGATGCCACAGCACTCTACCCAGGAGGACAGCTTGAGGCTCTGTCTAAAAAAAAAAAAACCTAA
>CAUYQV010150217.1:0-11203 GCA_963574575.1 Galagoides demidoff | reverse complement strand
GAAACCTCATCCTAAGATCTATAGTGACTAGAAAGTCATCCATATATATAGCGATCTTTCAGACTATATTTTTCCTATCATAAATCTGAGTGGATTTTATTTGCACATCACAAAACTATTATCTATTCAAGAAACTCTTCCAACTTAAATCATAGAATTCACTGCTGGCGTAAATTAAAAAAGAGTAGTAGCATGTGAGGAAAAACAGATCTTTTGTTTTCGTTTTGTTTCTTTTATTTTTCTCTTTCCTTCCCTTAGAGAAATCTAGGGAGTCCAGACTCTGCAAAGATCAGTCTGGTGCTTCATCTTCCAGCCAGTTCTCAAGTTCACGTACCTGTTCTGTTTATATGCAGAGACATTAAAGTCTTTCAGCCATAAACTCTAAGTCTTTTAACAAATGGTATATTAAGCCACACATTCCTGCATGGAAACGAAATAACTTGATTCTATAAGCAAGGTAACACAAATAAGAGATAAATGACCAATGAAATTTGCAAAGGAAATCCCGGAAAGAGAAGCATTTTTTTTCTAAAGGACAATCCTCTTTTTTTCAAAGGGTCTTGAATATCTTTACCCTCTTTTGCAAATAACTGCCAACGTAAGAAACTTGAACTTTGGACCAGAATATCCAGTGCATCCGAAATATCCCATTACAACAATGAAATCTCAATACAACAAAAGAAAATTTTAATTTTTTTTAAAACTAAATGCTATCACGATACATTATAGTTTAAGGAGACCATGTTCTTTAAAAATTAAAGTCAACACCTGTGCATCTACCTTGAAATTAAAATATGCTTTCAACTCAGAACAAAGTTAACAGGAATTATAATTGGAACAAGACTAATGTTTTCATACACCCATTTTTAGGTCTTGAATGTTTTATCTTTCCTATCATTAAGCTCAGAACCACAAATCCAGTCAAATATTCTTTTACATGAAATGTTCTACAAATGTTGGTTAGCTATTGATACAAAACCAGTAGCATTTTTCTTAAACTTAAAACTTTCACTGCAAAAAAAAATCTGGAAACCACATATATAATATCAGATGCCAAAAGCTAGATTGTCCTTGCTTTAGAAGTATAAGTCCCTCACTTAAATAAAGAGTAAAAACTGTAGGAGTAATAGAAATACTTTTCTTTATAGGTCTTTCTCTGCCTTCAAACATAATGCCTGAGTACTATTATTACAGTGAAGCTAAAAACAGGCTATTAACTGGCACATTAGTAAATTACCCAAAAGCTTTCTGGCACATTGCCCATCTTATAAAGGAAAATGTGTGGGTTTTACTATAAAACCTATAATCAACCAATCTGGAATGTACAAAGCCCTATTTGGGTCCTGTGCACAGCACAAATCAATCATTTCCACTTGCAATTCCAAATTGTATGTCTGATAAACCAATGCCTCAAAGTACGAAGTTTATTTCTGCAAAATATAAACATCTATTATTTTGGAGGCATTTGAAGAAATAGATTTAAGTTTTCTTGACTCTTTAAAGCAAAACAAATACATTTTTATCTCCTGATGACGTTGTATTTAAGGATTTATTATCTATCCTTAAATCATATAATAATATACTTTCCTCAACACTCCATAGACCAGACCAAGTTCCTTGAAGTCAGATTTTTTTTCCATCTATGTATTCCCAGAAATACCTCACACATCTGTCCAATACACATTGACAAAACAAATGAGTAAATCTATGCGTGAAAGAATGAACAGGTAAATGCAGCCTTCATCACTGGTCATCTTAGACAAAGACACAACCGCTGTTTCCAAACCTTGGTGGTGATACAGGGGGTCCCCCTTTCAAGGCTGAACAGGAAACCCCCATTTCCTAGGCCTGGGCAACTTCAGGTAAGCTGAGGTGGCCTCTTCTGACATGGCTGCCCTTCCATTCATTTGTTAAGACAGTCATTAACATCGAAAAGCTGTCTTACATCTACCAAGTCCTGGCCAGTGTCATTCTCAAGACCTTCTACCCCCAGACAAAAGTTCTACTCAGAGACTTCCCACTTGGATATTTCCCTCTGCCAGAAGCTCTTGCTTTTTATTCCTTCTGTATTCCCTTCCATCAAATAAATCCTATCTTACCACTGATCTGTGGTCCGTGGGTTCATTTTTTGAATCCCTGTAACCAAGGACCTACTGCAGAAAGAAATTCCATCAACACTGGGACCAAGAGTTTGGCAGGTGAAGTGAACTGATGTTACAAAATGCTTCCCTCTCACTGACCAGGAGCACAGGGCTGAGCTGGCTACGGGCGCCAGGTGTACATTCAGATAAACAGGGACATTCCCAGACAGACACAAGGGCTGACATCTCTGTCATGACTATAGGACGTCTCTTCTTCCTGCCTCCAGCCAGAGTTAGAGAATAAGTAACCACACACTGTTGATATTTCTCATTTAGGATGTTCTGTATTAAAATGAACTTTCCTGCTTAGGTAGTAAGCCCTTTGGGAAATAGCTGCAACTACATTTTGTACAGCAGAAAGCGCATTATCACCAGAGAGATAACAGCAAAACCACCTCTAAGGAATGTGATAAGAAGTTAGTTCAAACTTTCCTGAGAGGACTGAGATTCGAGACAAGAATAATTACAATCTTTGGGGGCAAATCTCTTCCACAACCTTGAATCAGGGAAAGAGAAAAGATTGCAAGTCACTGCTCTGTGGTCTGCTGGCTTTCTGCACTTAATGATTTGAAGTACTGCCATGGTGTTTTATCCTTATTGGTGAGTTGATTCTTACACACTACCGTAGGACTAATTAGAAATGGCTGCCTAGAATGAGGAGCTGTGAAGGCTGCGATCAACAAAAAAGGAAGGACTCACAAGTTTGCTTAAATAATATTTCTTAGAAATTATGTTTAGAAAGCTCTCATCTCATGCCCTGACCTCAGAAAGTACAACCCACTGTCGGGCTTTCAGACAGTAGCCATCGGATCATGTTAGAGAAATCAGTAAGTCCAGTAATACTGTCAAGTCTAAATAACAGAAATAAATGAACAGTATGAAAGATAGACCTTACCATTTGCATGTATTTCTCTGCTTTCCTATGAATGAGGAAGTACAATTTTTTCAAGTTTAAATAGTTTAGCTTGGAACACATTAGAACCAATAGCAAAGTCCAACTATAATCCATAGTCTTCATTTTTAATCCAAAACACTTCCTAAAATTATATTATCTTTGATTACAACAAAAATTAACGTGTTTTTTTTTTTTTTTAACTATGCCTTACTTAAATGCAGGATCATAAATAAGGAAGTGCAAAGACACGCAGTTCACATGCAGGAAAACTCAGATTGGGTAGGATAATCAATCAACTCTTATTTAACTATGATATCATTCAAATATTCTAAGAGGTTTTTTCCTTCAAAATAAATAAGAACATGGCTCGGCGCCTGTGACTCAATCGGCTAAGGCCCCAGCCACGTACACCTAAGGTGGCGGGTTCAAATCCCCAGCCCGGACCCACCAAAACAACAATGATGGCTGCAACCAAAAAAAAATGGCCGGGCGTTATGGCGGGCGCCTGTGGTCCCAGCTATTTGGGAGGCGGAGGCAGGAGACTCGCTTAAGCCCAGGAGTTGGAGGTTGCTATGAGCTATGATGCCATGGCACTCTACCCAGGGGGATAGCTTGAGGCTCTGTCTCAAAAAATAAATAAATAAATAAGAACATGATTCACCCTAAATACTAAAAATGACAAACACGAAGTTTTCTGAACAATGTTAAAAAGCAAGTAAGTTAAAAGGAAGATTTTGCAAGTGCAATAAAAGCAAACGCGTACTTTGGGGCAGTATTTCCTGCTCTTTAGAACCCTAGTTTGAAAGGAGTTTAAGAGAGATTATGTGAAGAAAGAAAACAAAAAGAACTCAACAAAAGATCATTTGCATTTCTGCACATTAACAACGAAATGCTGAAAGAGTTTAAGGACCAAGGTAAGTGAGGAACTGAACTCTGCCCCATCTATGGATTCCAGAGACCAAAATTTTATTCACCTCCTTCTGCACTGGAGGCCACAGTAGCAGCGACATTAGCAGAGTCATAAGTGAACAAACAACTACACTTGATGCCTAACAAGAACACTAAGTACTCTACATTAATTCTTGTTGTGATAGGTAGGTAAGAAGATAGATAGATAAATGAATATAAGAATGTGTGCATGCATTTCTACTTTATCCACCATTCGTTTTAATTACCATAAATAGATGAACAGGAAGTTTTTCTTTTTAACATTTCAAAGCTGAAAAACTCATGTTCGCCATCTTATTTCCATCCATCAAGAGATTCAACACAAAACGTGACTAAAAATTTTGAAACTTGTCCGGGCGCGGTGGCTCATGCCTGTAATCCTAGCACTCTGGGAGGCCGAGACAGGTGGATTACCAATGCCTCTGCCTCCTCTCAGGCCATTCCTGACCTCAAGCATTCTGCCCCACCTTCTTCATGACTTTCCCCAGATGATGCTCAGAATATATCCACCTCCACACCTTGGCACATGCTACTCCTTCATCTGGAAATTTCTCTCCTGCAGAACTTCTAGTTTGTTCCCTCCTCCCTTGAGGTCTTGATTCAAATATCTCAGACTTGGGAAGACCTTCTGTGATGACCCTACACAAAACAGGTCCATTTACTGTGTTTGTAATTTTGTTTGGTTTTATTATTGTTCATATAAAAAGTAGAAATTTCATGTATGTATTTGTTTGTTTAGTGCCTACCTCACTCCACTAGAATGTAAGTTCCATGAGGGTGAGGATTTTGTTTTATTTACCTCTATATTCCCTAAAATACTGCCCAACACACACAAAGAGTTTAAAAAATATTGTTACATGAATGACTAAATGGACATAATTACTGCTCTATGCGTGCACATAATTTACAATTGATGTATTACAATTGGCTTCACTATTCCAATTAAATCCTTAAAATTGAATATTTTCATTTTGGTCATAAATGGCCACAGGTAGACTTAGGTGAATAAAAAGTAGCTTTTCAATGGCAATGCAGCCACTAGTGGAGAAGAGATCATTTAACTGCTGCTTATATATTGCCTTAAAATCTAGATAAGCCCTCATTCCAAGGATGTCTTGGTCACTTGGACTGGGAAAGAATCTGAAAGAAACAGATCAGTGTTCAAAACCTTGCTGTCACTAGAGAGGTTTTTTTTTCCCCCCCATGATTTAGTGCAAACAACAGAACTGACAAAGTGGTTCTGATTTGACTAATGTGAACCCCTGTTAATGACAGTCATACGCGTGTGCTGGGATATAGTTCTGATCAAGTAAATCTGTTACTTTTCTACCAATAATATCTCAAACCTCTTTCAATTCAAAAATTTATAAATTCTCTCTACATTTATACAAAACCAAACCCCATATAAATTGTACAATTTTTGTACCTCATCCAATAACAAATTTTATACGGCAAATGAGGTGTTTCCTCTGACCTTCAGGGGTGAACAGTTCTGTTTTTTGGGTTTTTTTTTAGATTTTTGTAGCTTTATTTTGTCAATATATTGTGAATCTATGTTTAAATCAATGAATACCGATCCAAATATTTGTTGATTTCACCTATCATATGGATATATAATTTATCATAATAATTCTCCAATGTGTAATTATTAGAATTTAAGTTATTTTTAATGTGTAGTATCACTAAGGGCTGAAATGAAAATAATATCCTTGTCCATTTTCACTCAACATTCTTTCCCAATGTCAACCCAGATCTGGCCTCCCAGCTTGAGTCTAGCTGTGGCCCCTATCTTCATGTCTATTCTGTTCAAAATGTTTATTTTTTATATTTCGGCTAAAACTGATATGCTAAGTATCTAGGCCAAGGTACGATGATGAATAACTTACCATGGAAATTTTGAAACAAGAAGTCTTTTTCATCATTACTCCAATCATACCACAGAGGGTATGTTACAAGCAAATATTCTAAGTGCCTACTCAGAAATCAAACACAATGTGGCCAAGTCCAACATTTAAAAAGCAATTAGGCAAATTACAGGAATCCATTGAAAATATGAAGTAATCATTAAAAATGATATTCATAAAGACTATGTTACAAGAATATGAAAATACATGTGATTTTAAGTGACAATCAGATATAAATTGTATGTGGCTTATGGTTATGTCCATTAAAATACGTATGGTTTTAGGTAAGAACTGGAAAAAACATGGAAAAGAAATACAATTTATGTACGAGGATGTTCAGACTTCTTTCTTTCAATTATTTATTAATTTCAGTCTATTTTAAATTGAAAACAATATAGTTTTAAACACGATCTTTAACAGGGTTATAATAATATGGTCAATTCCATATTTCTTTTCGTAACTACTCTTTCTTTGAAACAATGTCTCATATGATAATATTTTGTCCATTCTAACCTAACACATTTTATCATACTGCACAAAAAGTTTAACAAATACTTTGCCCAGTAAACGTGGAATATTTCCATGTAAGCAATACCAGATGGCATTAGTCTGTCACTGATTTTGTAATTTATAACATTCATTTGGAGAATTGTAATCACCTTCCTATTGTAATATTTATTCCGTTATGAGTTTTCTGCCATTAGCTTTAATGATATCTTATACCAAAAGCAATTCTTTTCTCAAATAGGCTTTTAAATTATATATTTATTTTGACTGTGGCATTCACTGCGAGGGCAGAACTTATCTTTATCAACTATTAAAAATTATTTATAATTTCTCTATCCTCAGGATTCATCTAAAAATGGCAGATTCAATTTAGCTTCTGTCAAGCCACAACTTGAAGAGATACACATCAAAAAAAATCCTACGCAATCCTGAATTTCTACCAAGAAAATACATCCCTCTGATTGACATTTTATTTCGGGAGCAAGCGATTTTGATCAGCGCTGAAGAGCCAATAAAAATATTGACTCCAACGTCCTATTTGACCAATTTTCCCACAGTGGAAACATTCTCAAGATATCTTTACTTTATAGCAGTTTGAATACTTTTCCCTAGCATCCCCCTCATAAAATAACAAAACAATAATTCGACATAACTAGAATTCCAGAAAATAATTGGGAGTTGAAAATAAATTTTGCTCTTGTGAAGTGACCAGAGAGTACCTCTTTTGTTCATTCCTCGGTCTGTTATTGTCAGAGTAGGGGAGATCGTTGATGCTGCTGAGGAAACCACACAGCAATCATGTCTCTCGGCAGTGGTGATCAGTCTTCCAGAACTCCAAGCAAGGAGAGACTTTTTTAGCAAAAAGCATTTAGAATGAGGCTTCCATTACCTCGCTGTGAGCTCAGCAGAGGAATGCAGAATGCCGGGGGTGATGTATTATAGAGCTGATTAATCATACAGCCACAACCAGCATTTTATAGATATACATAAGAAAAGCAAACTTCCATAGGACACACGAAAACCCATTCATTATTTCTTTCATTCATTGAAGAAAGTATTTGTTGCGCACCTGCTATGTAGAGGTCAGGCACTCTTCCAACACTGAGGATAAAACTTTCAACCATAAAGGCAACTTCCCTGCTATGAGGGAGCCTACATCCTACAGGGGAAAGATAGTCATTAATTATTTGAATCAATAAGATAATTAATATTGATATTAATAATAATTATTACTAAAAATAATAAAGGTGAGTTAAGAAGATGAAGAGTTGTGAAAAGGCTGGCAGATCCCATGCCTGTGATTGATGGGCAGGGAAGGACTCTCTGAGCAGATGACACCTGGATGAAGTGAGAGTGAGTTAAGAGACTACCCCATGTGCCACAGCCCCAGAAGACTTGGCATGATTGAGGATATCACAAGGAAACAAGCACGGCTGAAGTGCCATGAGTGAAGTCAAGATTGCTAAGAGATGCGGGTAGAGAAATAGCTCAAGATCATTTCATACAGGAGGTTACATGCCATACTAAGCAGTTTGGTTGCATCCTGAGTTAAAGTATACCCATACAACAACTTTGGGGCTGGGATGGGAGAGCAAGAGGAGAAACCAAGAGACACAATTAAAAATTGACTGCAATAGACCACGTAGGACTAAGGATACTTAACTGAGAGCTCAAAATTAGTGTGTATTTTGAAGATAGCAATGATAGAATATTCTGTTATTGAAGTATGATACATAAAGGAAAGATAGATAACTCTTGATAGTCAGATCTCTGGATCAAGATAAGATAATCAAGAGAGTGAATGTGAACAGACAAAGGACCCAAAGAATGTACTACAGAAAACTAATAGTTGAGGTCAGAAAGCTGAATAGGATTTCAGACAACCAGCAGTCCAATGTGGTAGACAGAAAACAAAAGAGGATCCCAGATTTTTGGAAGGCCGAGGCAAGAGGCCAGGAGTTCAAGACCAGCCCAGGCAACACAGCAAGCAAGACCCTGTATTTACAAATTTAAAAAAAAAAAAAAATTAGCCTGGTATGTTGGCTCATGACTCTAGTCCCATCTACTCAGGAGGCTGAAGCAAGAGGATCCCTTGAGCTTAGGAGTTCTAGTGAGCTATGATAGCACCACTGCAGTCCAGCCTGGGCAACAAAATCAGACCCCAAGTCTAAGGGGAAAAAGGGGGGGATGATACCTTGGTGATTAATTGTAGACACACTTTCAATAGCTGCTCAATCAAGTAAGATGAGGACTGAGGATTGACCACTGGATTTAGTCCCACAGAGAACATGGGTGAGAAACATTTGTAGAATTATAGAAAGAAGGCCCTATTTGGAGTGGGCGCTATAGAAAATGAGAAAGAGAAAGAGTTTATGTTTTCAAAGATGTAAAATGATTCATCCTTACATTATCCCTTGGCAAATATCAGAGTTACATAGCCTCACCAGAAAGTCAATGTGCAGCTTCATTATAAAGTCAAAGAAAAAAAAAAAAAAGCAAGGTATTTTTCACAATTTTACAATTTCCATGGCAATCTTTAAAATGTATTTTTTAAGGAATCTGAAAGGGTATTCTTCCTTTATAAAAATACTAGTCTTTTAAAGAAATTATTTATAATATATAAATTATATATATAGTCTTGATGTAAGATCAGCCAAACACGAAATTTAATATTTGGCTTCCTACAAAAAATAAAATTATTCATGAAAATGAATAAAGAGTAAAGAAATAAAATGAGTAATATCTCATTGGGCTTCTCATTTTCAGAAGAGAAAGTTTCTCATCAGTTACTTCATTAAGAATATTTTAACAGCCCATGAATGCTGTTAAATGTAGTATTTTCAATAACAACCTATTCATGTGTCTTTTAAAAAATAACAATCTTCTAAAAACAGAAAGCTTAGGGCAGATGTTGTATTCTTTGAGTGAATTTCTATAGCAGATGAACGTCATCTAAAAAAATCATTCCAACTTTCTTGTGATTTGATATAGTAATAATTCAGATCTCAGCAAATCCAGAAAATGAATGGCCAAGTTACTCTTTGGACAGAGTTTCATAGACTTTTTTGGGCCCACACCTGTCCCTCCAAAGGGAGAAAACCAAGGACTTCTCTGCATATGCTCAACTTCCTTATTCCAACATTGGTTGCAGAGAACCTTAGACTGTGATTCTCAAACATGAATTGTCTTTATCTCTCTTTTGAGAGAAAAAACTAGCCAAAATCCAGACCCAATGAATCGAGTCAATCCAGACGAGCACCTCAGATACACAGTGAAGAGATGCCATTTGCTTTAAGCACCTGGTTTGCCGGTGAAAAATTAGGAATGTTGCCGTGTAATTGTAGAAACCTGCCTGAAATTCTTCTTTAGAAAGAAAGGAAACTCCAAAAAGCACCTGTAGCCAGGGATCAAGTTGTCCTCATGTGGTGGCTTTGGATTGACTTAATACTGAGACTGAGGAATCAGCAAGGCAATCTATCAGAATTAAGAACAATTCTATTCACATTTATGGCCATCTCATCTCTTTGCAATTTCTGTTGTAGTCAAAAAACGTTCATGACATTCATCAGAAACTTCAGAAATGACTGCATAGATGTAGTCTTAAAACCACGTTGGCTGTGAAATATGTAAAGTCTAATATTACCCATCTACAACCTTGACTGAAAATTTCAGCGTGGGCACTGTAAAGCACACCCGCTCACACTTTTGAGGAGTATCAGAGTCCAACCCATCGACTTTTGGAGAGAAGCCTATGGTTTAACACCTTATAAATCCTAATAGACACAAGTCTAAGAATCCCCATTAAAATCCAACTTTTTTATTTATGTACTGCTATAGTCCCCTATATTTCCAGTGCTTAGAAAAGTGCCTGGCTCATAGTAAGTGCTCAGTAAACATCACCTCTAAAATTATTCATGCTAAATACTTTATGGAGCACATACCATATAGCAGATTCTGCTTTGTACAGCAGTTCATAAATGGGACATTTAGAAGGTGTTGTATATTATGGAAATCTTATATGGATAGTTCTCTCTATATATATATATATTTTTTTTAAACTATTATTCACTATTGAAAAACTACCTGGGAACACTTAGCCAATAGGATCACTGTCTCTTTTTTTTTTTTAAAGACAGAGTCTTACTTTGTCACCCTGGGTAGAATGCTGTGGAGGCATAACTCATAGCAACCTCAAACTCCTGGACTCAAGTGATCCTTTTGCCTCAGCTTCCTGAGCAGCTGAGACTATAGGTGCCCACCATTATGCCCAGCTATTTTTAGAGATGGGTCTCACTCTTACTCAGGTTGGTCTCCAACTCCTGAGCTCAAGCAATCCTGCCTGCCTTGGCCTCCCAGAGCACTAGATTACTTGCTTGTTTAATAAACCCTTTTAGATTTATTTTCTTCAAACCTTTTCACTCAACATAACTGCCTGAATCTTGGACCAACCCCTACTGGGACTTAACCACCTACAATACCATGATTGCTCCTATAATGTTACCTCTTCTATTGGAAATATCAATAATCCTCTCAAGACAGAATATAAAACTATAGCATTTCTCCTAAAGTAACAGCTATGAATGAGTTTGCTATGTCATTTTCCTAAGGAGAGTACTTTTGATTTGTTCAGTCTCTACTCCAAAATGATGTAAGTATTCCTCCTACATGGTCCTATGTCCTTACCAGTCTTAGAACCATGGGAGAAATGCTCAACTTTTTCAAACCATTTAATTTCCTTCCAAATAAAACCAAAAGTCAATGCCCAGTAGGATGCAAACCTCTTCAATGTAATGATGGTACAAAAATAA
>CAUYQV010150208.1:0-16059 GCA_963574575.1 Galagoides demidoff | reverse complement strand
AAAAAAAAAAAAAAGAGGCTTGTTGCCTGTAGTAGGTGGTTATGGTGCCAGCCACATACACCTAGGGTGGCAATTCGAACCTGGCCTGGGCCAGCTAAACAACAACGACAACTGCAACAACAAAAAAAATAGCTGTGTGTTATGGCAGGTGCTTGTAGTCCCAGCTACTTGGGAGGCTGAGGCAAGACAATTGCTTAAGCCCAAGAGTTTGAAGTTGCCGTAAGCTGTCATGCCATGACACTCTACAAAGTGAGACTCTGTCTCAAAAAAACAAAAAAACAGGCTCAGCGCCTGTGGCTCAATCGGCTAAGGTGCCAGCCATGTACACCTAAGGTGGCGGGTTCGAATCCCCAGCCCGGCCCGCCAAACAATGATAGCTGCAACCAAAAAATGCCCGGGTGTTGTGGCGGGCGCCTGTGGTCCCAGCTAGTTGGGAGGCGGAGGCAGGAGACTTGCTTGAGCCCAGGAGTTGGAGGTTGCTATGAGCTGTGATGCCATGGCACTCTACCCAGGGGGATAGCTTGAGGCTCCCTCTCAAAAAAAAAAAAAAAAGTTGAATAATACTTTCCAAAAGGCAAGAGAGCCCAGCTTGAATTTCATCCCTTATTCATACTGAATAGATCACATCAGACTCTGCATTTTCATTTCTTCATCTCTGTGTTAAAGGGGTTAGTCTAAATGACCACCTCTCCCAAGATTCTCTAATTCTAGGGGGAAAGTACCTAGCATCCCCAAGTCAGGACCCACTGAATCTGAACAGAAGCAAGCATTTCCTACATGAATAAACCTGCTAAGACAGTTTTCCTTCAACTATTTTGTTTGGCTGAAAAGTGTACTCTGGTGTATTTTTCAGTCCTTAGAAGACCACCAAGAATGAACCATAAGAGTTTCAATGCACTTCACATTCATATTTTATTGCTACATTAAAAATGAAAATAAACTGTAAGAAGCTTCAAAAGCATGAAATCTCATGAAGATTATGAAGCACTGGAGGCACCCATTGTAGAAATTTAAAACTGGCTCATCTAGTAGGATGTGCAAGGACTACACACACTAGGTCATCAATGATGAGACTGACAGCATCTGCTACCTGGAATTTATGTACCAATGGGAGTTTTTAAATGAACTTAAAGGAATATTGGTTATCCATAACTTATTAGCCAAGAAGTATAGGTAAGAAGACATCACAAGAAACTTAAAAATCTCTAAACACATAGTTTTACAAAAAACAAGCCTAAAACCAAGGCTCTCAGGCAATGTTGAAATTTTTAATGAGAGAAGATCTTCATTTTATGATGTGCGGGTAGCCTCTTTCTCCTGCTGGATAGCTGAAAAAACAAACACACACAAAAAATAATCATTAAAAGGGTATTTCCTTGAGATTAAGTTCAATTACTTCCAAAAGAGCTCTCTGCTAAATCATTGAAGTATGTCATACATGCTTTAAATTTACAATGCCAGGGCACTAACCACAAATCCTTACAGTGGGGTGTGTGCATGTGTGATGGTTAACCACCTGAACACTCATTAGAATCTATATCAACTGTAGATATTTTTTCATTTAAGAGGTATATTTATACTATTGCCATATTTTCCATAGATTATTATAGGACTGAGGAGAAAGTGAAGCATTTTCTCCACATTTCTCTATCCATATACAACTAGAAGGTTGTAGTTTTTCAATTTTCAATAACCTTGGAACTCTCAACACTAACATGACTGAAAGTGCCCCTCATCTTTTGCAAATACATTTGGAATTTCTCCAGCAGGTTGTAATTCTGGAGGGCAAAACTGATACCTTTAGTCTGGCAGCCTGAGTATACCCAAGATCTAAACTTGTTCTTTTACCTTAACTTGTCATTAGGTAGCAAAGATCAAAACGACAGAGTTTACATGGCTCTGTAGGAATGAGGCCAATGACCCAAACTGTTGGATGCAGAAAAATACCCAATAATCATAACATAAGACAAAACTAAGTTTTTTCTGGTGCTAAGTCCAGAAGAGTGGGTCTAAGGTGGTTTTTTTAGTAATTTTCCAGCAAGAAACTCTTTTATTCCTCCATTGCTACCAAGACCTTTCATGTGAAAACCACTTATATAACTAAATTAAGAGGACAACTATTTGCTATTTCTAACTGTTGCATTAAATACAATGGTTCTTTAATTATGCTTATATTGTGGTAAAATTTACAAGGGTTCATTTACTGAATCTGTCAACTTTTCCCACTGTTTGTCTCAATCAGGACCCCTCCCCCTCCATGACTTACTTTCCTGAGAAGGGAGAGTATTTTTTTCTTCAGTATTAGTTTTCTTCAGTTTTGACTTGTCAAACTTCTCCACTTCCGACAAGTCTGGCTTATCACTCATCTTGACTTACACAAAGACTGGAAAACAAATTTTAATTGACAGAACTATTATCATAAAAGAGGTCACAGCTATAAATTCTCACATTTAATAGCAATATTTATTTTACCTGATAATTTCCTAAGAAGGAAACAGCAACAAATCTTAAAATAAAGTTATGGATTTTTTATACAATACCTTAACTCCATATCATTACCCCATATCTGATGGGCAGTACTGTAAATGTCATTGGATCCAAATGCACTAAGAAACCAACATGCTCTAGAAACCTAGAACCAGTATGTCTCACTCTTAAAATCACAGCAAAGGTAAACTGGGGGTGATAGAAGCATAAGACCAGAAAGGGATAGAATGAAAAAATAAAGACTGGGTTTAACCGGTTAATGATTTTATAACAGGAGATAGCACTATTTGAACATCTTCACTTTCTAGTCAATTATGTTTTTTGCAATTTTTGAGAGGATGTAGACCGGCATGCAAAAAAGAGTGACACAAGTTGTACTAATTTCAGAGGCTCAAAGACAGTACATTACGGCACTATAATAAGAGGAAGGGAGTTATCATCATAACTAATATCATATCTAGTTATCATAACTAATACCATCATAACTAATTATTTGTCTCATAATAGCTCCTGTGGCACTGGTTGATAAACGCTGTAAGGGATATCTAATCGCAGCCAGACCTAGGACTTTAGCAGAATGGGATAAACCAAAAAGAGTTGAGTCTTATTTCACCTTGTTTTCTCTGTAAAGGGAGAAGCAATATAAGGCTCACAGCTGTGATGAAATGCCTGATGCCCCAGGAACCAGAGTTTGTCCAGAAGAAACAATAGGAGATCCCAAAAGCCCGAGGCGGAGGAAGAGTTCTCACACGCATTCCTGACCCCACCCTGGTGGAGTAAGACACGTGTGGTGCGCGGAGTACAATGGAGAGGCCTCCAAGCAACCAGAATTCCCAATAAAGCGCCTTCATTCAGCCGACGTCACCCTAAGTCCCCCACCTTTGCAAAGGGATCAGACGCCAATCTCGAAAGTGGAAAACTGGGACTAACAAATAATAGTAGGACTGGGCGCACAGACCAGTTTGTCAGGATCAGTGGGAGTACCTTTTAAAATAACTCTTTTTTAAAAATACTTATTTTATTACTATTATGTTTTTGGGGGGAGGACAGAGTCTCACTTTGTCGCCCTCAGTAGAATGCCATGGCGTCATAGCTCACAGCAACCACAAACTCTGGGGCTCAAGCGATCCCCTTGCCTCAGCCTCCCAGGTAGCTGGTACTACAAGCGCCTGCCACAACGCCCGGCTATTTTTAGAGACGAGGTCTCACTCTGGTTCAGGCTGCTCTCGAACCTGTGTGCTCAGGCGATCCACCCGCCTCGGCCTCCCAGAGTGCTAGGACTACAGGCGTGAGCCACCATGCCCGGACTAAAATAACTGTTATTGTTGCCAGGCGACCAGCCTAACGGCCACGGAGGAACCCACTCCGGGCGTCCCACAACTCCTCCTCGTCCTCTTAGCCTCCGACCGGCAGCTACCGCGGACAGGCAGCTTCGGGGGACCGCTCCCTCGGGCCTTCCTTACGGGAACTACACCCGGAGGGCTCCACATGGCTGGCAGAAGGCGGCGTCCCAGGAAGACAAAGGCGCGGACCCGCCAGCCAGCACAGAAGCTACAGCCCAGCCCCTCCGGCGCCCGAAGGAGCGATATGTCCGACCCTGCAGCCCCCTCATCCTTCAGTCCTTGCCCCTGACTCCGGTGGCGTGGCGCAACCTCACCTTACGGCTCCAAGACTTGCGAAACAGCGACCACCTCGACGAGCCCCCCACTTGCTCTGGACCCGCTCAGCGTTCCCGCGCAGAGCCTTTCGGTTATAGACCCCGCAGCAGGCCCCGCCTTTAATTCCCGCTCAGCCTCTCTGATTGGTCCAGGGCTCGCTTCCCCGCCCCAGACCCCGCCCAGCCTCTCTGATTGGCCCAGGGAGCTCGGGTTCACTTCTCCGCCCCTTCTTCCATTTTACCCTCTCAAGCCTGCATCCCCTGGCTGGGTTCTACTTAGGGTCTCAATCCTGCAACAGGAGCTTGATGACGTCAGAACACACCCGCCTTCCCCAGACCCCACAACCCAAACGTCTCCCACTCCTTTAGTCCTGAGTGTCCATATTCCCTTCATCCCAAGCACACTCAATTCCTCATTATAAAAAGTGCCTCTACAGGGTGGCGCTTGTGGCTCAAGGAGTAGGGCACTGGCCCGACATACCAGGGGTGGCAGTTCAAGCCCGGCCCCGGCCAAAACTGCAAAAATAAAAAAAGTTTCCTCTACAATAAATAGGTGTGTTTTTCCCAGTTAGCTCTGAAGGTCTGGAACTTTGAGATCCACGATGAATGAGCTATTCAGGCTTCTTTAGCTTTCTATGGCTACTGCGAAGTATGCTGTGATGATCAAACGGTAGTTTGGAAGTGGTCCAGTGTTGTCTGTTCTAAGCCTTAGCCAGGTCATGGAGTAGGGGTGCTCATGGTGAGTGAGTATTGGTGATTCAGGATCATTCACCCCATAGATGGACATTTCTGTGACAGTGTTGCTCTCCTATATAAAAGTTACTTTTTTTTAAAACTTTCTCCACCACTGAATATTTTAGCAGTCAGTTTAGAATGATTACAAGAGAATCTACAGAGACTATTCATCTTTATATCCCCAATCCCTGGCACTTTGTTTTGTTCACAGGAGACACTGAATAAATACATGTCTATAGATTGAACTAATAGTCATGATACAGCACCATTTTTGGACAGCAGTGCCACCTATTATCTATTCTGACTATTCTAAGTTACTATTTTATACCTTGTCTCCCTTCAAACTCCCTACAACACCGCCCTATCCCAACTCTTCTCTTGTTCCCTATTTTTATTTGAAAATTGTACTCATCAAAAGAAAAATTCCGTAGACTTCTACCACCACATCAATTCACCCACCTGCACCTGCCTATGTATACATGGCTTCTCTTGTTGATATTATACATAAAATTGCCCTACTGTTCTCTAAAATTGATCCCTCCCCTTTTTTACTAGATCTCTTTCTTTCACACCAACTCAGTGATATTGCTACCCTTATCTCTAACATCATCAATGTTGTGCTTGCTACTGTATCATTTCTATCAGGAAACACTCATCTCTTTATTTTTTATCTCTATTTCTATGTATCTTTACACACATTATCTATCTATATTCCTTTTATATGTACTTACTCTTGACACCAATTCTCCCACCTGCCATTATCCCATTTCTTTGCTGCCCTTTGATGAAAATCTCTTTAACAGATATATGTGACATATTTTTCCATGTTAAATATAAGGCATCACTTCAGCCAGTGTTCCTGGCCTAAGACTGCACATGCCTAGGCCTTCTACCTACATCTATCTAGTATCAAGAGGGAACCCCAAATGATCATCCTTCACAATCCTTCATTCTCTCTGCCCGTTATATTCCTCACTCACTCTGCCCTAGCTGTAGCCCTTTTGTTGTTCCTCAAAGAAGCCACACTCACTGTTTTCATAGGGTCTTACAATGTCTGTTTCATCTGTCAGGATACTTCTTTCCCAAAATATCCAGTTGATGACTTGTAATAGTTGCGTTTATTCACTGTTTGCAATTTTTTTATTCTCTCTTGAACATATTCCAATGAGGAATTCACCTCTTCTACTTCACTAAAATTACTTCCACCAAGGTCATGAATGGCATTCACATGGTTCATTCCATGATCATTTCTTAATCCCTCATTTCGAACTATCACTAGTATTTGGCATAACTGATGAGTCTTGTTCTCCACACTTCACTTTCTTCACATGGCTTCCAGAACACTGCACTCTCCTACTTCTTTTAACCTCATTGACTGCTCCTTCTCAGTTTTCTTTACTAACTTCTCTTCTTCTAAATCTTTTTGTTGTTGTTGCTGCAGTTTTTGGCTGGGGCTGGGTTTGAACCCACCACCTCTGGCATATGGGGCCGGTGCCCTACTCCTTGAGCCACAGGCACCACCCTCCTCTTCTAAATCTTTTAAAATGGGAGTGTCCCAGGACTTAGTCTCTATTTTTCTACTCATTTCTATCTATACTTCCTTGGTCTTGGTGATCTTTTCCAGGCTAATGGCTATAAGTAACTTTTTTTTTCTTTGAGAAAGGGTCTCTCTGTCACCCAAGCAGGAATGCAGTGGCACTATCGTAGCTCACTGCAGTATTGACTCCAGGATTCAAGTGATCCTCCTGCCTCAGCCTCCAGAGTAGCTGGGACTATAGTGGCAAATCCCCATCTCTGGCTAATTTTGAAAAGTTTTTATAAAGTCAGGGTCTTGCTATGTTGCCTAGACTGGTTTTGAACTCCTGGCCAGTTATTGGGGTGTTATACTTAATTCCATGTTTCTTGTATGCTTTGTTCATCTCTCCTAATTCTCTGCTCTGTTTTTGACTGAGTGAGTTAATTTAAAATACAAAATTTAGAAATACAAAATATCATCTATGAAAATCTCCTCACACATAAACTAGAAAACATAGAGAAAATGGACAAATTCCTGGAACACACAAGGTCTGAAGACTCAATCATGAATAAATAGAACTCCTGAATAGACCAATAATAAGGACAATGAAATGGAAGTAGGCAAATAAAAGCTTCCAACAAAAACAAAAGTCCCAGACCAGATGTATTTATAGCTGAATTTTACCAGACCTACAAAGAAGAGCTGGCACACATAATGCAGAAATCATTACATAATATTGAGAAAGAGGGAATCCTCCCCAACTAATTCAATGAAGCCGGTTTCATATTGATACCAAAGTTAGGAAGGGACACAAGACAAAAAGAAAACTACAGACTGATATTCCTTATGAATATAGATGCAACAATCCTCAAGAATACTAGCAAACCAAATTCAACTGCACACCAAAAAAATCCATAAGAACTAAGTGGGCTTCATACAAGGATGCAGGATTGAAAGGAATAAGATGCTTAAAAATGAATTTTACAAAAGTATCAACATACATAAATCAATAAGTGTTATTCACCTCATAAACAGAAGCAAAACAAAGACCATATGACCATCTAAATATATACAGAAAAAGAATTTAACAAACTTCAGCACCATTTCATGATAAAAACCCTCAAAAAACTAGGCTTAGAAGGAATATATATCAAAAGTGCAAAAGCAGTATATAACAAACCCACAGCCAACATCATACTGAAAGAGGAAAAGTTGAAATGATTCCCACTAAGAACTAGAACAAGGCAATAGTGCTCACTGTCATTACTTCTATTCAACATAGTGCTGGAAGTACTAGCTAGAGAAATCATTCAGGAGAAAGAAATAAAGTGTATCCCTATCAGGAAAAAGAGGTCAAACTATCATTTTTTGCTGATGATATGATCTAGAAAACCCAGAAGAATCACACCAAACAAATGGAAACACATATGCACATATATCAATAGAATTAGTATTGTTGAAATGTCCAAAAAATAAAAAATAAAAAAATAAAAAAAAAGAAGTGTCCATACTACCCAACATGGACATGGAGAAATTTATAAACTCAATGCAATCCCTGCTAAAATACCAACATTATATTTCACAGATCTAGAAAGAAATAATTCTATGTTTCATTTGGAACTAGAGAAGAGCCCAAATAGCCAAAGCAATCTTAAGGAAAAAGAACAAATCTGTAGGTATCACATTACCAGACTTCAAAGCAAAGGCTATAGTAACAAGCTTACAAGGCTATAGTAACCAAAACAGCATGGTATTTGTATGAAAATACAGGCACAGTCCAGTGGAACAGAATAGGGAACCCAGATATAAAACCATCCACATACATCCACCTGACCTCTGACAAAATAGACAACAATATACACTGGGGGAAAAGAAGCCCTAATCAGAAAATGGTGTGGGCAAAATTAAATGGCCACGTGCAGAAGAAAGAAACAGGATCCATATATCTCACTATTTAGAAAAATTAATTCATGATGGATAAAAGACTTAAATGTAAGGCATGAAACCATAACAATTCTAGAAGAAAATGTTGAAAAAACCCTTCTAGATATTTGCCTAGGCAAATAATTTATGAAGAACACCCTAATGGAAATCATATCAACAACAAAAAATAAATAAATGGGACTTAATTAAATTAAAAAGGTTCTGCACAACTAAAATAATGATCCCTGGAGCAAATAGACAACTTAGCAAATAGGAGAAAATATTTTTAAGTTATATATTTGACTAAAGGGTTAATATTCAAAATTTTCAAAGAACTCAAGCAAATCAGCCAAAAAATAAACCTTAAAATGTGGGCAAAAGACATGAATAGAAGCTTTTCAAAGGAAGATAGACTAATGGCCAATAAACATATGAAAAAATGCTCAACATCATTAATAATCAGGCAAATGCAAACTAAAACCACAAGGAAAGAATGGCTTATCCCCATTAGAATGGCTTTTATTAAAAAGTCCAAAAACAATAGATGTTGACATGGGTTCAAAAAGAATGCTTGTACCCTGTTGGTGGGATTGCAAATTAGTACGACCTCTATGGGAAAAAAAATATGGAGATTCCTCAAAGAACTAAAAGTAGACCTACCATTTGATCTAGCAATCCAGGTATTTACCCAAAGGAAAAAAAGTCATTTTATGAAAAAGACACTTGCACTTGAATGTTGTGGCACAATTCACAATTACAATGATATGTAATCAATTCAAATGCCCATCAATTCATGAGTGGATTAACAAAATGCAGTATATGTATAATATGGAATATGACAGTCCTTAAGAAGGATGAATTGAGACCTTTTCAAGCAACTTGGATGGAACTGGATACCATTATCCTAAGTAAATTATATAAAAAATGGAAAAATAAACACTACGCCTGCTCACTATTAAAGTGGACTGAAATCATGATCACACATGTGCACAGAGGGAAATAAAATTCAGTGGAGATCAAGTGGGGGAGAATGGAGAAAGGGTTGGATGAAAGCCTACCTAACAGGTACAATGAACACTATTTGGGTGATAGGCACACTTATAACCCTGACTTAAGCATAGCAAAAGTGATTCATGTAGCCAAAAATATTTGTATACCTGTAACATTTTGAAAACAAAAAATAAAAGATGAAAAATTTATATGAAATTACAAGGCAGATTAAAATAAAAAAAACCTGCACTCATCATGTTTATATCAACACAATCCACAATTGCAAAGGTATGGAATCAATCTACAAACAAGTGGATAAAGACAGAGGTAGAGACAGAGTCTCACTTTATTGCCGTTAGTAGAGTGCCATGGTATCGCACAGCTCACAGCAAACTCCAACTCCTAGGCTTAGGCTATTCTCTTTCTTCAGCCTCACAAGTAGCTGGGACTACAGGCGCCTGCCACAGTGCCCGGCTATTTTTTTGTTTGCAGTTTGGCCAGGACTGGGTTTGAACCTGCCACCTTCGGTATATGGGAGCAGCACCCTACCCACTGAGCCACAGACGCCGCCTGAAAATGTGGTATACATTCATTCACATACGTACACCATGAAGTATTACCCACTTTTAAGAAAGAATGAAATAATATCTTTTGAGGTCACTTGGATGGAACTAAAGGCCATTATCCTAAGTGAGGCAACTCAAAAACAGAAAAATAAATAAATTCCACATCTTTTCACTTGTGAGTGAGAGCTAAATTATGGCTATGCAGGTGCACACAGAGTGATATAATTGACATTAGAGACTCACAATGGGGGAGAGTGAGAGGGAGAATAATGTGAGAAATTACATGATGGTACTATATACACTAGTCAGGAAATGATGACACAAAACGCTTAGATTTTAGCACTATTATAATATATCGATGCACTTGTACCCCAAAATCTACTAAATAAACAAATAAAGTAACCTGAAGGATAAAAATTCAAAGAGAAATACCCTATCTTCACAGTTCAGAAGACTTAATATTGTTAAGATGGTAATACTCCCCAAACTGATCTACAGATTTGATCAGTTTGCTCCAGAATCCCAGCTAATGTTTTTGTGTAAATGGGCAAACTGATTCTAAAATTCACTTGAAATTGCAAGGGTCCCAGATTAATTAAAACAATATTGAAAAAAGGAATAAAGTAGTAGGACTCACACTTCCAAATTTTAAAACTTATTATAGACCACTAATAATCAGGACAGTGTAGTACTGGCACAAGAATACATATTACTCAATGGAATGAAACTGAGAGTACAGAAATAAATCCTTTCAACTGATTTTTGGTAATGGTGCCAAGACCATTCAGTGCAAAAAGAACAGTGTTTTTAACAAATGTCCTAGGAGAATTGAATAGACACGTGCAAAAATGGAATTGAGCCCTTATCTCACACCACATAGAAACATTAACTAAAAACAGATTAAAAGTCTAAATATAAAAGCAATAACCACAAAACACTTAGAAGAAAACACAGGTAAAAATCATGACCTTAGATTTTTGCAAAGGATTTTTAGATATAATGCCAAAACCATAAACATAAAAAAGAGTTAAATTAGACTTTATCACATTAAAACCTTTTGTGCTTCAAAGGACACTATTATGAAAGTAGAAAGAAAAATCGGCTCTGCGCCTGTGGCTCAAGCGGCTGAAGCACCAGCCACATACACCTAAGGTAGTGGGTTCAAATCCAGCCCAGGCTCGCCAAATAACAATTAATGCTGCAACCAAAAACCAGCCGGGCGCTGTTGCGGGCGCCTGTGGTCCCAGCTACTTGGGAGGCAGAGGCAGGAGACTCGCTTGAGCCCAGGAGTTGGAGGTTGCTGTGAGCTGTGATGCCATGGTATTCTACCCAGGGGGATAGCTTGAGGCTCTGCCTCAAAAAAAAAAAAAAAAGAAAGAAAGAAAGAAAACCACATAATCAGAGAAAATATTTGAAAATCATATATCTGATAAGAAAATTTTATCCAGAATACATAACTGTTAATGATATTATTAATAAGTAAAATAACTTAATTAAACATGGGTAGAAGATACAAATAGATAGCTATGTCTCCAAAGAACATATACAAATTGTCAGGAAACATATAAAACTTACACGAGACATCATTCATCATCATGGAAATGCAAATTAAAATTAAAATATAATACCACTTCATACACATTAGGATTGCTACACTCTGAAAGTCAGATAACAAGTGTTGGAAACGAAGTAAAGAACTGAAACACTTACACACTGCTGGTGGAAATGTAAAATGGTCCTGTCACTTTGGAAAACAGTCTGGAAGTTCCTCAAGTTATTAAACATAGAGTTACCATATGTTTTATTTCAAGCTGCTATAACAAAATTACAAACTAGGTGGCTTATAAACAACAGAAGTGTATTTATCACAGTTCTGAAGGCTGGAAATCCAAGATCAGGGTGCCATCATGGTTAGGTTCTGGTGAGGTTCTCTTCAAGGCTGCAGATTTCTGACTTCTTGTATATTCACATGGCAGAAAGAGGGCAAACTGCCTCTTTGGCCTCTTCTTAGAAGGGCACTAATTCCATTCATAAGGGCTCTACCCTCATGAGTTCTTTACCTCTCATAGGTTCCACTTCACACTGAGGGTGAGATTTCAACAGATAAATTTTGAGGACACATAATTGGTCATTACATCATATTGCATAAGGCATAGATTCCATTCCTAGATCTATATCCAGGAACAATGAAAATGTGTCAATGAAGAAACAAGTACCTAAATGTTTATAGCAATATTACTCATAAGAGCCTAACGGTGGAAATAACCCAAATGCTCATCATCTGAGAAATACCTAAATAAAATGTGGTACATATACATACAATAAATTATATATTATAAAAATCAAATACCACATGTTCTCACTTATAAGTGGGAGAGAGCTAAAGTGTGGGTATGTGTGATTGTACAGAGGGGAATACTAACCACTGGTGAATAGGAAGGGCAAGAGGGCAGGAGAGAGGGATGATAAATTACTTAATAGATGTAATGTACACTATTCAGATGATGAGTACACTAAAAGCAAAGCCCATACTTCACCACCATATACTATATCCAGGTCACAAGCTCTTGTGCCCCTCATATCTATTAAAATAAAAATATGTATGTATTATGAAAAATAAGTAATAATACATACTATGACATGGGTGAACCCCTAAAGCATAATCAGTGAAACACACCTGTTACAAAAATACCACACAGTATACTCTTTAATTAATATGACAGACATGAATAAATAAATCTATAGGAAAAATTAGTAGAAAAGTTATTACTTAGGGCTAGGAGGTCGGACAGGAAGATAGAGGAATGATGATAGATAAAAACTGAGGAAAATGTTCTAAAATCAGTTTGTGGTGATAGTTGCACATATCTGTGTATATACTCAAATCTTTGAATTGTATACTTTAAAAAGAATGAATTGTTGCAGGGTGCGGTGGCTCATGCCTGTAATCCTAGCACTTGGGAGGTCGAGGCAGATGGATTGCCTGAGCTCACGGGTTCAAGACCAGCCTGAGCAAGAGCGAGACACACCCACCCACGGCCATCTCTAAAAATAGCCAGTAATTATGGTAGACACCTATAGTCCTAGCTACTTGGGAGGATGAGGCAAGAGAATCACTTAAGCCCAAGAGTTTGAGGCTGCTGTGAGCTATGATGCCATGGCACTCTACTGAGGGCAACAAAATGAGACTTTGTCTAAAAAAAATAACGAATTGTATGGTATGTGAATATATCTCAATGAATCTATATTTTTTGCTTTCATAATTTGAATAGATTTAGGGGGTACAAGTTGAATTCCATTGCATGTATATATTGTATGGTGGCGGAGTCCAGGCTTTTGATGTACCTATCACCCAAGTAGTGCACGTTGTACCCCATTGGTAATTTTTCATCCCCCACTTCCTCTAGCCCTCCCTCATTGTGAGTGTTCCACGTCCATTATACCACTCTGTGTGCCCTTGTGTAGCATTATTTAGCTCCCACTTGTAGGTGACAACATGTGGCATTTATTTTTCTGTTCCTAAGTCACTTCATTTAGGATAATGGGCCCCAGTTCCATCCAAGTTGCTGTGAAAGACATTATTTCATTCTTTCCTATTACCGTTAGTACTCCATGGTATATATGCCATATTTTCTTTTTACACTCATCCATTGATGGCACTTAAACTGATTCCAAATCTTTGTGACCGTGAATTGTGCTGCTGTGCTGAACTCACAAGTGCAAGTATCTTTTTAATATAATGACTTATTTTCCTCTGGGTACCTATCCAGTAGTGGGATTTGCAGGATCAAATGGTGCATCCACATGTAGTTCTTTGAGAAATCTCCAAATAGTCTCCATAAAAATTGTATTAATATTCCCATCAACAATGTAAAAATTCCGTTTTCAAAGCATGCATGCCAATATTGATTCTTTTTTGACTTTATAATAATAGCCATTCTAAATAGAATAACAAGACCATACCTTATTGTGCTTTTAATTTGAATTTTACTAATGATTAGTAAAAATGTTGAAACTTTTTTTGTGTTTTTTGGCCATTTGCATATCTTCTTTTGTAAAATGTTTGTTAATGTCATTTTCACACTTCCTCATGGGATTGTTTTTTCTTGCTGAGTTGAGTTCCTTGCAGATCCTGTATATTAATCCTTTGTCAGACATGCAGTTTGTGAATATTTTTTCCCATTTTATAGGTTGCCTATTGTGTTGATTATTTATTTTGCTGTGCAGAAGCTTTTTAGTTTAATTAAGTCTCATTTTTCCTTTTTTGTTTTTATTGCATTTGCTTTTGGGGTCTCAGTCCTGAATTCTTTGTGTATGCCTATATCCAGAAGTGTTTTTCCTAGATTTTCTTCTAGGATTTTTATTGTTTCAGGTCCTACATTTAAGTCTTTAACCCATCTTATGTTAATTTTTAAATATGATGAGTGATAGGAATCCAGTTTTGTTCTTCTGCATATGGCTATGAAATTTTCCCAATACCATTTATTGAATGGGGTGTCTTTTCCTCAGTGTACGTTTTTGTCTGCTTTATTAAAGAACAGTTGGTTGAGGTATATAGTTTTATTTATGGGTATTTTTTTGGCAGTTTTTGGCCGGGGCCAGGTTTGAACCTGCCACCTCTGGTATATGGGGCCGGTGCCCTACTCCTTGAGCCACAGACGCTGCCCTATTTATGGGTATTTTTTAAAAAATAGAATTTAAAAGCCAAAAGATAATGAATGGATAAAAATAGAGGGCATGTATACACAATGGAGTTCTATTCAGCCATCAAAAGAATAAAATAATGTCATTTGTGGTAATATGAATGAACTGAAAGTCATTACCTTAAGTGAAACAAGCTAGGCATAAAAAGACAAACATAACATTTTCTCGTCTATACATGAGAGCTAAAATATTTGAACATTTGGAAACAGAGAGTGCAAAAATAACACAGATGGAGAAATGTGGGTAGGGGTAAAAGGGAAGATGAAAAGAAGCTATTTAAAGAGTGCAAACAAATAGTAAGATAAAAGTGACAAATTCAATGTTTGATAGCACAGTAAGATGACTATAGTTAACAAAAAACATATTGTACTCAGTAAATGGACACTCTGAATATCCTGACTTGATCTCTACATATTAGATAAATGTTAAAATTTTTCTTATGTATCCCATCAATTTGCACAAATAAAATAAATAAACGAAAATAAAAACAAGGGTAAGAAGAATATAAATAGGATAAATCAATAATGTTGAAATGGTAAACTTACCCCCTGTAACAACAAAACCTCTCTATTCCTACTTTATTTTGTACTGAGAATGTATCTCCTTGTGACACACCACATACAGTAGAACATCTGTAAGTTAACTGTAACAAACTGGCCAACATATGGAGGTGGTCAACATAGGCTTACTGGATTGATGCATACATGTGGTGCATGTTCAGTCTATGAAAATTAGGTCAATTGAGGTGGGGGTCCAGGTAAGGAGGTGGTTAACTATGAAGGTTCTACTGTATTTATTTACGTAAATACTGTCTGCCAGCACCAACTAGCTTACATAACTGCATGGATTTGCTTTATTTATTCACTACTGTATCCCCAGCAACTATTATAGTGTCTGTCACCTTATAGGTACTCAATATATGCTTTCATTTCATTTTGAATATGAATTTTCTAAAAAGGAGAAAATTAAAATAAGAAGGAGGAGGTTTAAATAGAATAAAAATATTGAAAACAGTCATTTCACTTTTATACATGCCACAATCCCTCAAATGGCTTCCAAATCTATTGGGGTCCCAGTAAGAAACAGATAATGTGCCCAAGTTAGGATAATTTAAAGGTTTAATAAAATACTCTTTACAAAAGTTTCAGCAGACTGTATGCAAACCTCAAAAAATAATTCAATACCCTAGGGCAGTGTTTCTCAATCTCTTTTGTCTCAGTGCACAATTGAACCTATAGTTTAGTCGAACTTCTGCAGCACACTCTGTTGGTCAAAAACAAGAGTAAAAAAATATATACTGGCTCTGCGCCTGTGGCTCAATCAGCTAAGGCGCCAGCCACGTACACCTAAGGTGGCGGGTTCGAATCCCCAGCCCGGGCCGCCAAACAACAATGATGGCTGCAACCAAAAAATGGCCAGGCATTGTGGCGGGCGCCTGTGGTCCCAGCTACTTGGGAGGTGGAGGCAGGAGACTCGCTTGA
>CAUYQV010150201.1:0-21943 GCA_963574575.1 Galagoides demidoff | reverse complement strand
TTTTTTGAGACGGAGCCTCAAGCTATCCCCCTGGGTAGAGTGCCATGGCATCACAGCTCATAGCAACCTCCAACTCCTGGGCTCAAGCGAGTCTCCTGCCTCCGCCTCCCAAGTAGCTGGGACCACAGGCGCCTGCCACAAAAACCCGGCCATTTTTTGGTTGCAACCATTGTTGTTTGGCGCCCCGGCTGGGGATTCGAACCCGCCACCTTAGGTGTATGTGGCTGGTGCCTTAGCCGATTGAGCCACAGGCGCCGAGCCAATTCTTCTGCTTTTTACTCATATATTCCTCTTTGAAAAGGAGCTGCAGCAAATGGCTTATGTGACTAGCGAAAGAACAGCAAGCGACCTGGGGTGATCAAAAGGATTTGCCCTTTTCCTTCACTTTTCACAATTTTTTAAAGACCTGTTGATAGAAACATGTCCCAAAAGACGGCTTAGTCCTCGCTATGGGAGGAGAGTGAGCGGCCTCATCTTTTAGGTTCTTCTTTTCCTTAATCATTCATTCAGCTCAGACCTTTCTAAATGCCAGGGATTCCTCTAGGAATATGTGTAAAATGAAGTTCAAAGACGGTCTCTGGCTTTCTGGAACTTACAGTCTGGCTGGAAAGCTGGTAAAAACATGATTATGCATGCTACAGCTTTATCAAGTATGCGTGAGATTCTCGGCTTTCATTTCAAAAAAAATTAATGTGAAGCAGATGTGAACATTTTTAGAATTTTAAAATGTCCCCTCCCCCCCCCAAAAAAACGTGCTCAGGTTGAATACTGCTATACAACCACCACGCTTCCAAAATGAGTTTGTACTAAAATACACATGCTTATTATATTTAGCTGAGATTTATAAATAAATAAATAAACCCACAGTCCATGCCAAGTATTATCATATTAATGGAATCAGCAAAGTAGACAGAAAGTCCCACTCCCCACAGATCCAAACAATCTAATACTGAAAAGGAAATCAGGTTAAAAAACAAGATACAGGTTTCAGTAAGAAAAATTATATATATTATTGTAAAAGAGTTTAAAGCTAAATATACCGAACTACTAACAGTAATTATATTTTGGGGAGTGAGTTTCTACTTCTGTGTATTTAATATAATACATATTATATTGCTAATGTTTATTTCTCCTTTAGATTCATATATGAATATGTTCAACTCATGTTCAAAAGAAATAGACAAATTAAAAAGGTCTACATGGCCTTGGCTACAGAAATATATAAGTCAGCAAACTAGCAAGTAACTGAGGAATGTTATTTATACATCAATGTAAATATAAGTTTTCAATAGTGAAGGCAGCTAAGTCAAAGAAAATGAAGTTTTACACGTTTTCACATTACATGACAGAGGGACAAACTATGATTTGTTGAAAAATTAGCCAATACCAAATGGCATCTCCCATTTTGCCAATCTTCAGGCATCCAAGACCAAACCTATCAAATTGAAACTTCCATAAACCAAATGTGTATCAATTTCTACCAGCAGCTAACCCGAAAATAGCTATTTTTCACACAACAAACCTCGAAGATAAGGCAGATAAGTGCTCTGTTTAAAAAGAATCAATATGTACCCTTATAAGATGCACGGGAAATGTGGTCCCACCAATTACCCTCCCTCCACTCATCCTTTCCCCTCCCCTCTCCTCCCTTTCCCTGTTCCCCACATTCTTGGGCTATAATTGGGTTATAATTCGTTTCATAGTAGGGCTGAGTACACTGGATACTTTTTCTTCCATTCTGGAGATGCTTTGCTAAGAAGAATATGTTGCAGCTCCATCCATGTAAACATGAAAAGAGGTAAAGCCTCCATCTTTCTTTAAGGCTGCATGATATTCTGTGGTGTACACCTACGGTGCATCTTACAAGGGTACATGTGGAACGTACTAAATGTAGAATATAATGTCTTAACACAGTAACTAAGACAATGCCATGAAGGCTATGTTAACCAGTTTGATGAAAATATTTCTAATTGTGTGTAAAATCAGCACATTGTACCCCATGACTGCATTACTGTAGACAGCTATGATTTAATAATAAAAAAAATTACAAAAAGAAAAAGAACAACAACAATAACAACAAAAAGACAGAACTGGCTAGTGCAGTGGCTATGGAAGAAAATACAGTTCATGAGTGAGCATCATTCATTTTTTTATTTTAATTTTTTATTAAAGCATAACTGTGTACCTTTATGGGATACAATGTGATGATTTGATCTACAATGTGGAAGAGCATCATAAATTTTAAAGAGACTGGGGTCACAGTTTTACTGAATGGATTTTATGTAGTTGGTGGATACTGGTGAAGTCTGAGAAAATGCCACATGTATGCAAATGAATAATTCACCTGGCAAAAAAAAATAAAAAGAATCAACAAGAAGCAGAACTCACATAAAGGCCAATGGAGGGGGCAGCACAGTGGGGGAGAGTATTTACTCAACGCTGAACTTCTGTATTCTTTAAGTGTTTTAATACAAACAGAGATGCACAAAGGTCAAATGAGGGACAACGGCCAACTGAAAAGGGCTCAGAAACAAAGACCCGCTGAGCGTCACCAGTGAGTTGAGATCCCCTGAGAATGGAGGGCGTCATATACAACTTTAGGAGCATATGTGATAGATAAAATGAGGCATACCTGTCTGCCATTTAATTCATGATGGGAGTACTTGATTAGCCTCAACTTTTACAAGTAAAAGACAACGTCTACAACTAACACGTACTGAAAGAGGTCTAGAAGGAAGCTAAGGAAATGAAGAAGAGATGGAGGGTGATAGGTTTGTGGGTGAGCTTTTATTATTATTATTATTTTTAATCCTTTTTCCTGGTGTTTCGGTCACAGTGCTGCTTCTGAAACTTCTAAAGAAAAAAATAACGCAAGGCAACCCAAACACGTCTTCTTTGAAAATGTTAAAATAGTTAAAACTGTTTATTAGTAAGTACTCAAAATGAATACACGCTAGCTGACAGTTTTCAACCGTAATCCCACAAGGCAGGACGGCTTATCCACATGTACAGATGTAATCGAGTAAGATCTAATTTCTGCTACTTCTTTCCTATTGAGGATAGAAGGTGTTTTTTCTATGCTGCTCTGGGGAGAAAAGACAAAGATACCGTGTGTCAAGCATTCGTTTGCTTTTGAGTAATAGAAAAGCAGACGTCAGAAACTTCTCAGAACTGACAGGTTACTCAACGGCCTCTGCAAACAATCTCAGCTACGCACAGCCGGGTAAAATACTGATTGCAAAAGCCGTGACAAAGCTGATGTTCTGGCACATATAATAGGATGAGAGAGAAGAATATACAGACACACTG
The DNA here is from genome assembly GCA_963574575.1 of Galagoides demidoff. Classification (NCBI taxonomy): domain Eukaryota; kingdom Metazoa; phylum Chordata; class Mammalia; order Primates; family Galagidae; genus Galagoides; species Galagoides demidoff. Next base: position 18,634 of record CAUYQV010150201.1, on the reverse strand, counting down.
GGCCAATTCAGTGAGTCAATACTGAACAAACACTGAACGGGCCCTGCTAGCAGGTGAACGCACGGTAGGTAAAGAGAAAAGATAATCTCTAAAGCATGTTTAGAGATTAAATATATGCAAAGTATGTTTTTGGGGAAACACTCTGATAGAGGAACAGAGTGTGGCCACAGGGCACCAGTAGAGAATATTTGTGTTTAATGTTGGTGACTTAATCTGACATTTATATATTTTTTCAGTTACGTGACTTTCCCTTTAAAATTTTTTAAAAAGATTAAGTACTTGGGGCGAAACGGGTATGACAATCCTACTGTCATTTTTACAAGGCATTTTTTTTTTTTGAGACAGAGCCTCAAGCTGTCCCCCTGGGTAGAGTGCTGTGGCTTCACTGCTCACAGCAACCTCCAACTCCTGGGCTCAAGCGAGTCTCCTGCCTCTGCCTCCCAAGTAGCTGGGACCACAGGCGCCCGCCACAACGCCTGGCTATTTTTTGGTTGCAGCCATTATTGTTGTTTGGCAGGTCTGGGCTGGATTTGAACCTGCCACCTTAGGTTTACGTGGCTGGCGCCTTAGCCGCTTGAGCCACAGGCGCCAAGCCAAGGCATTTTTGCTTTAAAAAAAAAAATCCCTCACAGGATTTCCAGCAAATTCATATGCAGAGATCACATCAAGGGATTGATTCTATTGATCTGGAGGGCACGGCCTTGTTATTCCAGGAGCAGACCCCGGCCTGCATCATCCCACACTCACCATCAGCCATTGGTATTATGACCATGGATTTGTATTTAATATGAAATCTACATACATGTAAGTAAAAGACAACGGTCCAGACTTTTGACCTGAGGCTTATGCAAAACTCATACCCACGTCCTCGGCCTTAAAAATCTAAAAGCTCTATGGTCAGTTTGATGGAAGTGTTTCAGACTGCGTGTGAAAACCCCACACTGTACCCCAGAAGTGCATTAATGTACATAGTTACCATTCAATAAAAATAAATAAATAAATAAAAATCTAAAAGCTCTCACCAGCATCTCTAGGAGGTCACAAAAGGATTCTGAGGATATCAGAAACAGGTAAGTGTCTTTTTCAATAAACAATGATTTTATCAATTGCTAAGACAGTGTCCTCTATCTCGAGGAAGAAAAATATGCACGTATTAGCTTAGATCTGAAAATATAATTAGCCAAGGAAATGCTGGAAGGGATTACCAATAGCTTCTGCCACAGAAAAATTCTTTGATTTTAAGGAGCCTAAGGATACATACGGGTCTTTCTCACCCTCACCCCTTAAGTATAATAGTTTATAGGCACCCAAACCTTAACCCTTAAGTATAACAGTTTATAGGCAACTTATTCCTTGATGGGCCCTATTAATTCTTGCCCCCAAACTAAATTCCTTCCTCGTCAAATACCCTCCTAAAACTCCTTCTGTCCAGTCATCAGTGCGACAGTACTGAATTTCTACGTTTAGGAAATCCCTCGCCCTGATGATATGACAACAACCAAAAGCAGACTTCCTTTCAACTACCCAGAGAAATCCTTCAATCTGCTAATCACAGTCAGAAGTCCATTCTAGATTTTCACATTAGCTCAAAAGTTTGATGTGGCATTTAGTCACATAGAAATAAATCCTTTTCTCCCTTAAGTGAAGGCTGAAATTTCAAACTTAATCCCCTGTATCAGTGTCACAGGTCTTGACAATAAATCTTATGCGAGAAACTAGCCGTGGCAAGCCAGTGGGGCAGGCATTCTGGCAAACCACCACCAACTTAGCTTGTCCAAATTATAATCAAGTTTTTTCCTTTCTCATTCCACTTGCTAGTTTCATGATGAGACATCTATCTGCCCTTTCTGCTTTTGAACTGATGGGGGAAAAAAGTAATTAAACCCTATAAAACAAAGATCTTTGCCCCATTGAGTTATTTTCCTAGGCTTTGATTTTGCAATCTCTAAACTCAATTATATTTCTATCACTTTAAGGCTCCCATCCAAATTATGGAGGAAAGCACATCTACAGTCGTCTCGTTCCAATAGATGCAGAACAATAAAAGCACAATTAAGCGTCCAACTTGGGAAGAGGGGAAGAAGAAAAAGTCTAAATGAAGAAAGCAAAGCCCTCGGCACCTTGGTAACCAGAGTCTCTGCCCAGTCAGCACTGCCTTCCCAATCAGAGCTCAGAGGCAGGCTCAGGCACCAGCAGACGCCTGTGCCCAGGAGGTCGTCAGCAAACTTTGGCCAACGGAACACTCCAAATGCCAGCGGGTACGATATGTTCCCTTTCTCCAAGCTGCTAGGGCTGGTCACTTTCTCTAAAGTACAAACACCAGATACCCTTTCGAAACTTACTTCACCTTACTGGGCATCCCTGTCACTGCCACCTGCCCTCCCCAAAGCACTGTCTTCCTGCTTCCCTAGCCCAGGTAAGTAGACCTGGGACAGACACCTGACTTGGGGTTAAATATTCACAGGCCCAGTAGGTTCAATTAGATGTTCCTGAAACTCCCAGTAACACAATGACTGAATTAGTCACGAGATCTGGTGCTCAGGCTGAAGTCACACAGACTGGAGGCCAGTCTGACATGGTGCAGAAACAGAGAGACTGGTGGCAGAAGCCAGACCCCAGCCGGTTAGAGGAGGGCACAGGGACCAAAGACTCTGCTGCCCCAGCCGGGGGACGTAGGGCAGGGCACCGGCCAACTTTCCTCTTTCCCCAGGCCCTGCCTGCTTCCCATGTGGAGGGTGTGAGATCCCCCTGCCTTATTTCCACAAACCTCCTACGGCCTCAGTTATCTGGAGTTATTTCCATTCCTTGAAACCAGAAGCTCCTGATAAAGGTCAAGCCCATACTGGGGGGAGGAGGGCGGCTCCACCCGGCTGTCCTCTCCCTTTCAACTTTCCCAAACCCACCTTCCACCCTTTCTGCTACATTTCTCCATCATTCCTCTTCTTTCCGAAAGCAGGTTTCCTGGTGGAATAACTTCATTTTCTATTATTTTTTCTTTAGAAATCTGTTTATTTTTCCAGCGAGGTCCTTAAAGAGTTTCGTGTGCATTAGGCCTGCCTTTTACTCTCAGCTGTATATACCCCCTACTTGATCAGAGGCAGAAGAAATCTTTTCTTCTTAGAATACACACAACTTAGATTCTTGGTAACACCATTTCTCCAAATCCCCACCACTGAAATGAGGAACATCTGATACCTTCTCAAGGTCCCGGGAATAACAAACAAGGGTTTTATAGTATTTACTAAAGCTGTTTAAAGCATTTTCTTTCACCAGTGAATTACAGCAGGGAGCGAGTGGTACAGCGGCCATTCGCATAAAGGAGGTTTGGAAGATACAGCAGGAATGACTGGGAACATTCTATCCTCCTGGAGAAGGTTTTTTGAATCAGAAGAGAAGTCTCCAAATACCTGTGCCTTATGATTCTAATGTTAGTGGGTTATTTTTTGTTACAAAGTGTAAAATTGGCTCGGCCCCTATGGCTCAAGCGGCTAAGGCGACAGCCACATACACCTAAGGTGGCGGGTTCAAATCCAGCCCAGCCGCCAAACAACGACAGCTGCAACCAAAAAATGGCCGGGTTTTGTGGCGGGCGCCTGTGATCCCAGCTATTTGGGAGGCAGAGGCAGGAGACTCGCTTGAGCCCAGGAGTTGGAGGTTGCTGTGAGCTGTGATGCCACAGCACTCTACCCAGGGTAACAGCTTGAGGCTCTGTCTCAAAAGAAAAAAAAAAGTGTAAAATTAAAATTCTTACAAGGACTTCCACTATTTTATTAGCTCAACCAATACTTCCTAGGCACTAAAGCCATGAATGAAGCTGCCATCACTCCTCCTCTCATGCCACTCACAGTTGTTTGGGCGACGGGCACTGGAATAATAACAGAGAACAAACATTTGTGCAGAAAGGAAGTGGGGGGGACGCACAGCAGGGGCCCGACTGGCTCTGATTGGGGTTCAGTGGAGAAACCTTACTAGAGAAAGTGATGTTTAATCTGAGAAACAAAGGACGAGTTGGATTTAGGCATCAGTGCAGAGGCAGGGAGAGTGAAAGACGGGTGGGGATTATAAGTGCCCTGAGCACAGGGAACAGTAAGTGAAAAGACTGGAAAGTAATTGAATACACAGAGTGATTAGGAATGGGGACCAGCTAGAGATAACCAGGGAGTTCCCCAGGCAGTACGAGGTGCTTGAACTTCACCCCGAGGGCACTGGGGAATCACTGAGGGCTTCAAGTCAGATAGAGAATTGGATAACTATCATTCTGATTGTATTATAGGGACGATAAGATAAACAGGTTACTTGGAATAATTCAGGAACTGTGACCTGCTTCTAGGGTTGGGAGAAACAGACAGACTACAGAGCTGGGCTTCTCCAGTCCGAGAGTCAAGGAGGACACCCAGGTGGGACAGGGAAGATGCGTTTTTAAGCTGACTGGTAGAGCTCTTATTCCACTTGAAAGCTACAAGTCTCACTTTCCACCACATAGTTTATAGAGAACAAGAAAAAGGGATGAACAAGTTATGTCAGACTGACTCCAGCATAACCTTGTGCAAGGAGGGTTCTGTTTTGTCTTTTTATCATTTAAACTTGGCACTCCCCTTCTAAAAATGTAAAAAAGAAACACATGGTAACTTTAAACATAGGACTAGACTATGGCCACAATTTCAATGTCAAGCTCATCAGAAAATTAAACAGAATAATATTCAGTACGAGGTTTTTGTGGAGCGAGGTATTTTAAAATGAGTGGGTTTTCTAGATTACTGATGTTTACATCTTAAGTTTTTGACATACTGCTGATCAAATCTTAACAGGACTCAGTGACCCCCCTCTACATGCTGCTGAGTTTTCTGGTGGCTCTTTGGTGTGGTAATCGGCATCCAAACTGCTTATCTTCACAAGAGGGTGGTGGCTCATTCAACATGACTTTTCAAAGAAACTGTTTGAAAGAACAAACCACTCAATATTGCTTTTTTTTTGGTCACCCTCAATAGAGTTCTGTGGCATCACAGCTCACAGCAACCTCCAACTCTTGGGCTTAAGCAATTCTCTTGCCTTAGTCTCCGAGTGGCGGGGACTACAAGGCACCTGCCACATCACTGGCTATTTTTTTGTTGTTATTGCAATTCTCATCACTGTTTTAGCTGGCTGGGGCTGGGTTCAAACCCACCACCCTCGGTATATGGGGCTGGCACCTTACCTACTGAGCCACAGGCGCCGCCCCTCAATATTACCTTAATTCCACTTTTAATCCACTGTCCACACACATTAGAGCCAAGTCAAGGATGCCAGGGAGATCCAGAAGTCCCTGTTGCCTATTTGAATAGCCTGTGCTCAGGAAGCAAGCTGGGATAGGAGCTGAATTTCAGATGAAAGATGTTAGAAGTTCGCACATGGCCCAGGAGGAGGAGCAGAGCAGAACAGAAGAAAGCACTTTTTGTCTGAAGTCAAAGAACTGAGAAATACTTTAGAACGCTCTGATTTCCTCCGATCATTCTCCTTCCAAATGGAGCTGAAGTGCTCCTTTCAATCTGGCGCCCTTACCCCCCCCTGCGGAAAAAAAAAACTACCCAATTTAATTAATTGTTAGAATTTAACCACTTTTGTTTCAGTGCTAGGCAAAATTCCTTCTGTCAAACTGTGGCAGAAAAAGAATTTAACAAGAATTCACATTTGTTTTTAGTTCAAGTAACTTAGATGGATACTGAGTTATGGTCTGGGGTTTTGCCGCATTTCTTGAAAAACAGTCACTTTTGAAATTATATTTTTGGTTTTGAAAAGCATGTTCTGATTTGGTTCTTCTTAAAATACAGAAACAATGTATGACCAGAGATTTTATCATAAGCCTCTTGGCAGATTGTTGAAACAGTGCCATTGCCTGAGAGAGGTTTGCAAGTTCATATGGGTTTCAGAAAAATCTGAATAAAACATTCCTATTGTGTGCTTGAGAAAGAGATTAAAAGGGGGCCCATTCTTTATCACTAGGCTTCAAAGCCACTAAAATTTCTATCTAGAACATGCAAACCAAGAACAATTTTAAAAATTAAAACCACTTGAAACAATGAGGTCTTTGAAACTGAAAACTGACATTCTTATCACATTTCTATTTTGCATATTAATATGCCATAAATAATTTCTCCAGTTAAGTTCTCACCAGACTCCGTCTTAATTTTTATAATGCAATTTGCATGGACTGAATTCAACCTATCAATTGTTTGAAAAACTGTCAGTCTCTAAAAGGTCAAACCTTCAAAATTTCAAAAAGGAAATAGTCTAAATGCAGTTTCTAAACAAAATTTCAAGAAGGAAGAGGATACAGGAAGACGGAGAAAAGCCAAGCAAACTTGCCAACACCATAGAGTTGGACGTTTTTTTGTGAGTCAGGGAAGGCCAGGGTACACTGGGTGCCCAGGAGGGGGCGCCCTGCTCAGCCTGGGACTAGTTTGGAGCAGGTTGGAGGGAGGGGGAGAGGCTTCCTAGCAGAAGCCATGACTGATCTGTTCTTCATCCACTTTTCTACTCTTGAATTCATTTTTTTTAAAAAGGCTCAATCCGGCTAGCTAGTCCTTAGAGCAAAGAATATAAATAAGAAAAGCAACTCAGCATTTTTCTAAAATTCATTATCTGCAATCTTTGACATTAATTTTGAAATGTGGACAATTTATATAAGCCACTGCTTAAGAGCAATTAAAAGTTCAAATTTTCCTCTTTGTTACTTTATTTGAAACAATTCCTTTCTTAGAAAGAGATCCCAAATTTGCTAAATATTTATAGCAACTACAGTTATTTCTCTAATAATATAAATAGTAAAAAATATCTTTAATCATATTCATTTGTAAAACATTAATCAGAAGCTCCTAGAAAAATTTATTTTGATTTTTTTTTTTCTGAGACAGAGTCTCACTATGTTGCCCTGGGGAGAGGGCTAAGGCATCACAGCTCACAGCAACCTCAAACTCTTGGGTTTAAGCGATTCTCTTGCCTCAGCCTCCCAAGTAGCTGGGACTATGGGTGCCCACCACAATGCCTGGCTATTTTTTGGCTGGAGTTGTCATTGTTGTTTGGCAGTCCCAGACTGGATTAGAACCCACCAGCTCTGGTGTATGTGGCTGGTGCCCTAGCCACTGACCTACAGGGGCCCAGCCTTTATTTTGATTTTTAATTTTGAATAGTGATAGCTTAAGTTACTATAAAATTTAAAGTACAAATTATCTCATAGTACAAAAAAACTATCTGTAATTATCGATCAATCATTCTAAAATATTTAAACAATACAGCAAGAGTAGGTTCTACAAGGAATACAATTTATAAAAATTCATTGCAAGCCCTGCAATTTAAGCAGAGATTTTAAGATAAATACAGGGTGTCCATGAAGTTCGGGTGCAATTTAAAATAGTTGGTTGTATATATCAATATACACATATATCTACTACTTATGGAGTTTCTCAAACTTCTTTAAAAAACTCATTTTCAATTTTTTGTTACCTCAAAATAAAACTTAAACTTAGTCTCCTCTCCTCTAAAACCTTTATAATGGCCCTGTATTACAATATGGCAATGGGGGGGAGCTATAGATTTCAAATAAGATGGTGGCTCACACCTGTAATCCTAGGGCTCTGGGAAGCTGAGATAGGCAGATTGCTTGAGCTCACAGGTTAGAGACCAGCCAGAGTCAGTGCAAGACCTGGTCTCTTAAAAAGAAAAGAAAAAATAGCCAGGCGTGGCAGGCGCCTATAGTCCCAGCTACTTAGGGGGCTGAGGCAAGAGAATTGCTTGAGCCCAAGAGTTTGAGATTGCTGTGAGCTGTGATGCCACAGCACTCTACTGAGGGCAACAAAGCGAGACTGTCTCAAAAAAAAAAGTAAAAAAAGAAGAATGTAAGAAGAAAGATACATAAACTCCCTTTGCCCCAAAGTGCAGGGAGGAATACTAGTTGGATTTCCTTCAAGAGGTATAGGCAGTCCCCAGATTACAAATGAGGTGAGTTCCATAGATGCGTCCTTAAGTCAAATCTGTATGTAAACTGGAACAGGTACGTCTTCTACCTAGTGGCTGGAATAGCATCCAACTCTAAGTGGGAGTCGCATGTTAGTTGGCTGTTTGTAACTTGGGGACTGCCTGTACAAAAGAACGCCCAGAGGGAGGCCTTTTCAGTGTTCTTTGGGCAGCTGGCCTGAGCTTCTCTGAATGTGCCCCCCAAGGGACTGAGTGACAAGGCACTTGGGCGGGATTAACACTTTCGCTTATTCCCTGTGCGCTCTGGTTCTCTCCAACTAGAAACTGCGCATGTGCGGCCGTACACACCGCACGTGTTCAACAGAAGGAACACACGTGTGCACACCATCACTTCCACACAGGATCTACTTAGCTTAACCGAAATGACTGGCAGGTGATCCCAAGAAGCAAGCTTGTCAGAAAACATCAGCTAAGGACAAGCGGAGAGGACACACGGACAAGGAAAGGGACCGTTGTACGAAGATGTGAAGTTAAGGACCATGACTGCACCTGCCGCAGAGTGTGAAGGAAAGCGCTCCCGGGCAGAGCCACGCACGACTGTCTGAACAGTTCTGCAAAGATTCTTAGATAAGTTCAGTGGATTAACAATGCCCCAGAGACATTTGATTTTAAAGCCTTTTTAATGCTTTTAATGTTCCAATATAAAGTATATATAAATGTATTTTATAACTCTCAACATCACATTTGAAACCCAAGTGGATGTTTCTTATAGGACCCTAGAGGACACGGCCCCCATCTCACTTTCACTGCAGAATCCCTTTGGCCCCTGACAGGTGACCATCTGCTAGGGGCGAAGACAGTCTTAGGTTTCAAAGCACCCTGTTCTCTCCTGGCAACGGTCTCATCTGCTAGAAGCCCTTTACTCTAACTCTGCCTTAAGAACAAAAAAGAAGAATCTCACTCAAATAATTCCAAGTGGCTACCATCCCCAGACTTCTCCTCCCCTCATTTAAATACACTGGTTCAAAGTATTAGCGATCACACAAAAACATTATTAACTTAAAATGACACTCCCAACAAGACAAAAGGTTCCAGATGTGGTTTGCTTATAATACACCTTCCATTCTATAGACTTCTCTAAAAACCACCTCAAATTGCCTGACCAAGGTGTACAAGCTCTGTGGGTCTGCTCCAACTACCTCCTTACCCATCTTCTGCTTCCTCCTCCTACCTTTTTAGAGCTACACTGAGCTCCCTTACAACTTACTGCCTTAGGGATTTCTGCGGTTGTCACTCTTCCTGGAAAGTCACCCCTCCTCCTATTTGCCTGGACAGTTTCCCAACCACCCACGTCACTCTCCAAACTAAATCAGGTCAACCTGTTACTTGCTGTCATAGCACTCTATATTTATTTTTGTCACTTTTCTTTATAATTATAGTCAACTACCTGGATAAACACATGCATTACTCTGTGTTACCAGCTGAGTTGCATCTCCCCAAAAGACATGCTGAAGGCTTAACATCTGGCACCTTATTTGGAAACAAAGTCTTTGCAGGTGTTACCAAGTTAAGACGAAGTGGGCCCTAAGTGGGCCCTAATCCGGTATGACGGGTGTCCTTATAAGAAGAGGGAAATGCCATGTGACACACAGAGAGATGCCAGGTGATGACAGAGGCAGAAATCAGAGTGATGCAGCCACAAGCCAAGGGACACCAAGATTGATGGCCACGACCAGAAGCTAGAAAAGGAAGAAAGGGTTCTGCCCTACAGCTTTCAGGGGAGCACAGCCCAGCTGCCAGCTTCTTGATTTTGGACTTCAAGTTTCCAGAACTGTGAGACAATTTATATATGTCAAAAGCTACCCAGTTTGTGCTGCTCTTTTTTTTTTTTTTATGACAACCCTAGGAAATTAATAAACTGTTTAGATTATAAGATTCTTACAATCAAGGTCTGTATTTTGTTCATTTGTTGTATCCTTAGTTGTCTTCTCAGTGATTTATAGAGAGGAGTACAGGGTACCTCCCCTCAGGGAATCAATGAGTGAGCAAATGGTGCATATCTGGACTATCTGGACTGCAGTTGACTAAAACCCTCAGGTCTTTTGTTCCTTAAAGATATCTATGATGTAGAGCGGTCACCTTGATTCCATTTTGCATCACTGATTATTTTTAAACTCAAATCCAGCATTTTAAGTTTCATATTATTTGCAATTGTGTTGTAATACAAGTCGATGAATCAATGTATTAAGTACCCTACCTACCTGTGTGACACTGCAAATCTGATAAGCAGGTCTTCTATCTTAATCCAAATAGATGATAAAAAAAAAATGTTAAACCTGACAGACCCAAGGACAGAGTCCCATGGCATGACACCAAGGATGTCCCTCCAAGTTGATATCGATCATTCCTTAATCAGTACTCAGGGCACATCAGGCGACCAACCAGGAATCCACATCTCTGCAGCCTGCCCAAGGTTAGAATATGTTGTGTGAATTGCTTTGCTGCAATCCAAATGCTTTCCAATTTCATCAGTCTAATAACTGTGTAAAAAGAGAATGTGCCGTTCTTTAGGCATAACTTGTTCTTGGTGAACTCAAGATGGTTTCTGAAGGTCACGTACTTCTTTTCCAACTACATACCACGAATCGCTGGAATTCTGCTAGGGAACAGTGTCCAGCTCCCTGACCTGTGGCTTCCACAATCTACACTGGTCTGTACTTTCAAAATAAAGATTTAACGCTCTCCTTTCTTCTGTGGCCCTTCATATTTCAGGGCTCCTTGGAGATTACAGATGGTCATTCCACGTGCTTATCTACAAAGTCTTTTAATATCATGAAATGTAATTCATCCAGGCCTGAACGCAGCCATGTTCTCTCTCATCAAAAGCAAAATAGGGATTTGGTAGCTCTGCCTTCTGTCACCTGTCACACCATACCGAGTTCCTCTCTTTTTGTTCACCTTCCTGATTCAGTATTTCACAAAACTTCCATTGAACATTTCTTTGCTATTTTTTGCACATTCACGCTGCTGACTTTATTCTTCCATCTTCTAAATCTTCACCCCTCACGTGGAATTCCACAGCAGCCACCACAAATCCTCCTGGTATTTGCTTCACTTGCCACACCCAGAACGTTCGTTATCTGATTAGGATTTTGACTGAATTTGTCTTTCCTTCCGTACAAACAGTATTACCTCTAAGGGTGATAGTCAATGGAGTTATATTCATATTGTCTCTGAGTGTTTAGAAATCTGCTTTTTAATCTAGGGCCTATAGGTTGAGTCCACCAGCTTAGTCATTAGGGAGCATTGTAAGAAGTAACCAAATTATCCTCTTGCCATCAAAAAACAAACATGACTATTACCACGCAGTAATATTGTATGAATTTTCTGAACCTCCCAATTCTCACAACTCAATCTCCCTATTTCATATATCTTATGTCAACAATGACTAAGTTTGTTTAGGAATCTTTCAAAGGAAGGTTTCAAACAATCCTGCCTGCTGGAATGTCCTTGTCTGTAAGCAGCAAAACCAAGTTTCATCATCTATGGCCGTAGCACCGAGTTGCCTAATGTGTCCGGGGTGCAAACTCATACACAGCCAATCGTGAATGAGGCCTGCGGAAAGCTACCAGGATGGGAAGGCAAACAGCTCAAGTCAAATTAAAACCCCAGCAAACAGATCCTCCCTGCTTATCGCCCGGGAATTGCTGCTTCTACCGTTCATTATGTCTGAGCGCTTATCAACAGCCTCCGTTTTTTCGGGATATCTTTCTCTGAATGCAAAGATACTGTGTTAAGAAAGAAAAAGAAAATGCAACAAACAGAAATGGTTACAACTGTGGATTCTGGCTGCCTTTCTTGTTTTGTATTCTAGAGCTTTTTTACTGTATCGCTTTAAGGTACATAATGGGACATTTAGCGTACCTAGTGAAATGGTTACTACGGTGAAGAGGATCAGTATATACCTCAGATCAGTTACCTCCCCCTTTGTAAAAAGACTTCTAAACCCTTCACTTCTGTTTTCAGGTAGAGAAATACCCATAATAAAAATCTCTTTTAATGAGGGGATCAAGAGCCTGGCGCATCTAAGACGCCCAGAGAATGACATTACTCAACTTAAAAAGTCAAGCAACTTTCTCTGGTGGGCTGAAAGGATAATTTTAATAACACAAATATAGAAAGTGGGGGAACTGTCGAGAATACGGGAAAACCATGTGGGAAAATGGCTCCATGTTAGGTTACAACTTTATTGAAATAAAGTTTAGGTAGCCTTTGGGCAGGGACTGAGCTGAGATTTACATCATCCTTGACTCTTGCCCTAATCAATAATTTTTGGTAATTTTTCCACTTCCAAACATTCAAGTGCTATCACTATAAACAGCAAGTCGGCCCAGGGAAGTGACTCATGTGTGCTGGGAAATTGTGTCTGATTACCTACAGTGGCCCTATAGTTTTACTCCTGCAACAAATAAGCTAGAGAAACAAGCCAGGCTCAGGTGCTCAAGCCACAACTCTGTACATTCACATTTTCAGCCAGTTACTTTACTGATTCTTGAGGTGGGGATGAAGGGAAAGAGGTGAGCAAATTGTTGTCTTTGTCCCTTTGCAAAACAATTATTGCCATCCTTCAGGAATTCCTGAGAACTTCAAGACGACCCTCGTGCAAAATTAAACATTTTAAAGATTTTCTAACTGAATCACAATAAATATGGCTGACTGATTTCCAGCTAAAATTAGAGATTACCAGCTTGGATTTTTAAAACTTCCAGTTACATATATTATTACTGAAATACAGCAAGTCGGAAGAACCTGGAAATAGGCTGAACGCAGTGGTTCAAGCCTGCACTCCTAGCACTTTGGGAGGCTAATGTGAGAAGACGGCTTGAAATAAGGAGTTCAAGACCAGCCTGGGCAACACAAGAACACCCCATCTCTAAAAAAAAAAAAAAAAATAGAAAAATTAGCCTGGCATGGTTATACACACCAACAGTCCCAAGTACTTGGGAGGCTGAGGCAGGAGGATTACTTGAGCCCAGAAGTAGCTGTGACTGAACTCTGGCCAACGTGACAGAGTGAGATACTATCTCAAAAACAAAAAATAAAGCAAAACCAAAAAACACCCCAAAGTGCTTGAATATAGAGAACAACAACTAGGCAAATAATAATAAATAGAGAAAGAAAAACCAGGGGAATGCAAATAAAAAGAAGGTAGAGGCAGTTATACAAGATATAATAGGCTTTAAAGCTAAAAGCTAATAATTAGGGCCATTACATAATAAGAATAGATTCAACTTATTAGGAAGGTTATTATCCTAAATTTTATGTATTAATAAAATAGCTTCAAAATCCCTGAAGCAAAGACAGAATTATGGAGACAAACCGCCAAATGCATGCCCATAATAAAATTTTATTGATATTAAAAATATACACGCAAAGCTCAGTGCCCGTAGCTTAGTAGGGCGCTGGCCACGTATACTGAGGCTGGTGGGTTCGAGTCTGGCCAGGGCCAGCTAAACAACAATGACAACTGCAACCAAAAAAAAAAAAAAAATAGCTGGGCATTGTGGCAGGCTTCTGTAGTCCCAGTTACTCGGGAGGCTAAGGCAAGAGAACTGCTTGAGCCCAAGAGTTTAAGGTTGCTGTGTGCTGTGATGCCACGGCACTCTACCTAGGGTGACATAGTGAGACTCTGTCTCAAAAAAAAAAAAAAAAATTACAGGGCAGTGCCTGTGGCTCAAAGGAGTAAGGCACCTGCCCCGTATGCCAGAGGTGGTGGAATCAAACCTAGTCCCAGGCAAAAACTGTAAAAAAATAAAAATAAAAAATTACACACACAAAAAAAATCAATGTTACAGATGACTTCAATAGCACAATTTAAATGGCAATCACTTCCACACAGTAAGCAGAAGTTGCTTAAGCAAAAACTTTAAATAGAGAAACCAAAGCATTAAGAAACTTGCTTCTGCGTTTGGGTTTGATTTTTTTCCTTTTACAACTGGCTGTATGCTAGCAAGGCATCATTTGGGCAGGGACACCAGAGCTGGGTTTTCATCAAGGAGTCTTCTCTTGGAATTTCTTTCTCAGCCAAGTGTATCCCAGCACCCCTCGCTGGCGACATACTTGCTGTTAGAAGGCTAAAAAGAGGCCACAGCCCCATGCCGTGTCTCCCTGTGAAAAGCCCTTTTCTGGGGTTACTGGCTCCCCTCTGGGCCAGGTCTTGCTGTCGTTACAGTGGGGTCTGGTCCAGGAGCAGAGTTCCAGAAGTACTTGGTGGATGGCAGGCAGGGATCAGAGCAGATGAAATGTCCTTAACCAAGACTTTCCCCAAACTAACAGGTCAGAAACAGCGTGCCTAGAACTAAATGTCAAAAATGCCAAGCCTGAAACAGGTTTACAAACGGTCATTTTGGTGACATGTATCTTAGTTCTAGGTTAAAAATTTAAATGACCTAAAGGCAGTTTAACAGAAATTGATTTGGTGCTCACTTCAGCAGCACATATACTAAAACTGGAATGACAGAGACACTTAGCATGGCCCTACCAAGGAAGACGCGCAAATTCGTGACGCATTCCATATTGTAGTATACCATGGAATATTATTCAGCCATTAAAAAAGATGGAGACTTGACATCTTTAACATTTACCTTGATGGAGTTGAAATACATTCTTCTTAGTAAACTACTGCAAGAATGGAAAAATAAATATCTGATGTACTCGATAGCAATATGAAATCAACACAGAACAATTACATGTTCATAAGAACAATAAAACACTATTATAGTCCAGTTCGGGGGTAAAGGGAAGTTGGAGGGGAGAGCGGGGGAGGACGTTTGGCAGAAGGAGGGTGGGTGGGATCTCACCCAACGTAACATTGTGAGGGTGTATAACACCCCCCCAGGTGCGGGGCTCTCCTACAAAAGAAACTTTACCCCGGAAGTGAGAACAATGTAACTTAAATATTGTATACCCTCATATTAATTTGAATAAAGTTTAAAAAAAAACCCAGAAATTGATTTGCTTGGAAGGTAAATTTTTATATAACAGTTCTCTGGTCACTGCCAGTACTGAAGTCTAAAATAAACTAAGCTGAATAAAAAGTTGATTTCAAATCTACTTAAAAATATATCCTCTCTTTAAGACTTGGAAATTTGCAAACAGGGAGGTAATAACACGGCTGCTCATGGGGGCATCTAATGTCCCAGAGGGACTATAACACACCGGTCAACACATGGAGGTGGTCAACATAGGGAAGTTCCATTGCATATGTGTGGAAGCTGTTCAGTCTGTGAAAATTGGGTCAACTTAAGGAGATGGTCACTAGAGGGAGGTGGCCAACTATGTATAATCTAGCTTTAATATATGTGTTTCACTCTGATAACCACGAATCCCTTCTTACAGAAGACTCTTCATTTCCCAACTTGTTTGGGGAATGTTTCACTCAATAAGATGCTCTATTGGTCAATAACAATGTTGAATCCATTCCCAGGGTTCACTGAAGCAGCAGTGCTTTTCTTGGGTCATCCTGGAAGGTTTGATGGGGAAGAGATCAGAGGGAATATTTTAATCAATCAGAAAGAGTGTGACAAGCTGAATGTGAACATTTGTCTTAGGAACTTGGCCACCTTTATTCAGAAGACCCAGAGGAACCCTCATCTTTCAAAGTGATCCTGAAGTGAATGAGGGAGACCAGAAGTAGCAGGGAAAAAATTTAAAAAAGAGGAAGATTCTAAGAGTTGAAAGGGCTAGAAGCAAAGATTAGGAAGCCACCAGGCAAATGGAAATAAGGCAGGGCCAGAGGCAGAAATAACCGCAGCCTCAGCGGAGGGCTGACCGAAAAGGACACAACTGATAGGCATCGGATCGGCTCGGTGCCTGTGGCTCAAGTGGCTAAGGCGCCAGCCACATACACCTAAGGTGGTGGGTTCAAATCCAGCCCAGGTCCGCAAAACAACAATGATAGCTGCAACCAAAAATAGCCAGGCGTTGTGGCAAGCGCCTGTGGTCCCAGCTACTTGGGAGGCTGAGGCAGGAGACTTGCTTGAGCCCACGAGCTGGAAGTTGCTGTGAGCTGTGATGCCATGGCACTCTACCCAGGGGGATAGCTTGAGGCTCTGTCTCAAAAAAAAAAAAAAAAGGCATCAGATCCTGGGACAGAAAACTCAGTTACGCTGGGAAAAGAAAATGGCAGCAGGAATATGGAAAAAGAAAGAGACTCTCATTAATGCCACTTAAAAAGAATTCAGTCACCAATTTAAAACTTAAGTACAGTTTTGGTAAGTTCCTGGAATGAGACATGTTCATACATACAAGTATCCAACCATCGCTATGAATTTTACCTCTAGCACTGCTATTGAGAGCTATCAAGGGCATACTAGCTTTCAGGAGCTAGGCTACGTGCATTACTTCTATTAACCCAACTACCTAACAATCTATGAGGAAGGTACTTTATTATCTCTAATGTACAGATGAGGAAACCAAAGCTTAGAGAGGTTATGTACTAGTTAGTTGTTATGGACTGAATGTGTTCTCCACAAAATTTACATTAAGTTGTAACTCCCAATGTGATAGTATTTAAAGATAGGGCCTTTGGGAGGTAATTACCGGTAGATGAGGTCATGGAGGTGGGGCCCCCAGGTCAGAATTAGTGTCCTGATAAGATAAGGAAGAGCCAGGTGCAGGGCATGCACCTGCAATCCCACTTGCCTGGGAGGCTGAGCTGGGGTGGATAACTTGAACCTAGGAGGTGGAATCCAGCCTTAGCAACATAGCAAGATACTACCTCTATTTCAAAAAAGAAAAAAGAAGAAGAGAAAGAGCCTGAAACTGTCACACTCTCTTTCTCTCCATGGTGTGAGGACACAGCAAGAAGGTTGCCATCTACAACCTAGGAAAAGAGTCCTCACTGGAACCCTGATCTGAGTCCTTCAGCCTCCAGAAGTATGAAAAATAATGTGTGCTGTCTAGCCCCCAGTCTATGATATTTTTTCACAGCTGCCCAAGTAGACCAAGACACTAGCATATATCAATGTCAAGACACAAAATCGAGTCTGTCTGACTCTCCACAATAGGATATAATTAGCAATGAAATAAAGTCTTTTTTTTTTTTTTTTGAGACAGAGCCTCAAGCTATCCCCCTGGGTAGAGTGCCATGGCATCATAGTTCATAGCAACCTCCAACTCCTGGGCTCAAGTGAGTCTCCTGCCTCTGCCTCCCAAGTAGCTGGGACCACAGGCACCCGCCACAACGCCCGGCCATTTTTCGGTTGCAGCCATCATTGTTGTTTGGTGGGCCCAGGCTGGGGATTCAAACCCGCCACCTTAGGTGTATGTGGCTGGCGCCTTAGCCAATTGAGCCACAGGCGCGGAGCTGTGAAATGAATTCTTATAATGAAAGTAAATTTATTTTTTGTTAATGGTTTATTTTGATGTAGCCACCGAAGTTTTTGATTGGTTTGCACCATCCCAAGAGACAAGCATGAAGTTTACATTTCACAGTTCACAGCTCCCCACAGTGAACACTGGGTTGAGGAAACCGGGTGCTCTAATGAGCAAACTGTTAATGACCAGATCCAAGAAAGTGAAGCACAGGCAGTTCTCTACCAATAAATAGTCCAGTTATAAAGGACACATTCTAAACTGAGATGAAATCCTATCCAGAGCGTGCCTTTCATTAGGAAAGAAACTTGTCACCACTGCTTGGTTAAAAGCCAGTGTTAGCCAATGATTACGTCAGCTAACTCAATATAGCATGCAGAAGAGGGACACAAATCGATGGAGTGGCAGGATAGTATTTCCTTTAGTTTGGGATATTGTGCCAAAAAAAAAAAAAAAAAGAAAGAAAGAAAAGAAAAAGAAAGAAATAGAAATAAATATTTAAGACTATCACATGAAGAGAAAAAGTAACTCACAGGGGATTCCATTTTTTAAGCAAGGCCGTTCTACTCCAGACTTTGGGAAATGAAAATGAAATTTAATAACTGAGACAACTGATTGCTCTCTCGCCATGTGGTAGGCTCTTCACATACATTAGTTCACCCTCAGGACCACCTCAGGGGACATGTCCCATCTTCAGATGATGAGGCTGAGGCTCACAGATGTTAAGTAACTTCTGAAAGGCACAGAGCCAGATCGGAACCCAAGGCCTGTGTAGCTCCGAGCTCCATGCCCTTTCCTCTACGTCACATAACCCAGAAGCAAAGAGAAACTCAGAATTCTAGCCGTTCCCAGGCTCTCGGCAGCCCCTTAACACGCAGCTGATGAAAGAGAATGTGGAGGTCATCATCAAAATGTTGCCAAAAATATATTCAAAGGACTTTGGAATTTTAAAACTTCATCTCTGATAGATTTCTAACCTTTCAAACTCATGAACCACTACTGCCTTAAAACTGAAAATTTAATAGTTATTAGAATGTAAGTGACAAAGAAAATCAATTTTTTTTTAATTTTTTTTTTGCAGTTTTCGGCCGGGCTGGGTTGGAACCTGCCACCTCTGGGATATGGGGCTGGTGCCACAGGTGATGCCTCAGAAAATCAATTTTTTTTTTTTTTTGAGACGGAGCCTCAAGCTATCTCCCTGGGTAGAGTGCCATGGCATCACAGCTCATAGCAACCTCCAACTCCTGGGCTCAAGCAAGTCTCCTGCCTCCGCCTCCCAAGTAGCTGGGACCACAGGCACCCGCCACAA
>CAUYQV010150199.1:0-10042 GCA_963574575.1 Galagoides demidoff | reverse complement strand
AGCTCACAGCAACCTCAAACTCTTGGGCTCAAGTGATTCTCTTGCCTCAACCTCCCTAGTAACTGGGACTACCAGCACCTGCCACAATGTCTGGCTACTTTTTGGTTGTAGTTGTCATTATTGTTTGGCAGGCCCAGGCTGGGTTCGAACCCACCAGCTCCAGTGTATGTAGCTGGCGCCCTAGCTGCTGGGCTACAAGCACCGAGTCCCTCCCTTCTTTTCTCACAAACCTTTCCCATTCTCCTGTTTTTGAGCATCCAAGCAAGTGGTGCTGCTGACTCCCTTGCTCTAGAGCTCACTGTACAATCAGCTCTGCTGGCTCTCGTCTGGGTGATCTTTGTCTGTGTCCATGCAGGGGTTATCTCAGGCCATCCTGGTAGATACTGAACCCAAAGAAATATCATAAGCCATACACTGCCTCAGAGTTTTTTCTATCATGAGCCATTGGAAAATACCTGGCTATTTTTAGAAGGACATCTAGGAGAAAAACACCACCTACACATACCACGTGTAACTGTCAGACAGAAGGCCTTGGGCTAGGTGTCCCCCCTGACTGCTTGGTGCCTATGCAGTGGCAGCAACAGCAGCAGAAGCACAAAGAACACAAAGTCACAGAAAATAAATAAATAAATGAGGCGCTAGTCCCTCCTGCTGCAGTATGGCCAGCCCCTGGTGCCAGGCCAATTACTACTGCAAGCACCAAAGTCCTTTTTTTTTTTTTTTTTTTTTTTTGAGGCAGAGTCTTACTTTGTCACCCTTGGTAAAAGACCATGGAATCTTAGCTCACAGCAACCTCAAACTCCTGGGCTTAAGCAGTTCTCCTGCCTGAACCTCCCAAGTAGCTGGGATACAGGCACCTGCCACAATGCCTGGCTAGTTTTAGAGACAAGGTGTCACTCTTGCTCAGGCTGGTCTTGAACCTGTGAGCTCAGGCAATCCACCTAACTCGGCCTCCCAAGTGCTGGGATTACAGGTATGAACCACTGCGCCTGGCCAAAGTCACTTTTCAAAACATGGTCAAACTCCAGCAGGGCCAGTCATGTGTTAAAATGCTCAGACTCAATTGTCAAAGCAAAGACTTATATGCCAGTAAATATGAGTCTGGGCTCCAGTTAAGCAATCGCCTAACCCTTTGTGGACAGACCTGCCCATTGTCTCTTTAGAGGGACATGGCCAAAGAGAGGGCAGAAGAGTCTGGGGTGGAAGAGGCCAGGTGCGCGCTTCTTCAGACTGAAACTGGGGTGGTTTTCTGGGGAGTCATTCCTCAGCCACCACAACTTTGGGGGCTGTCAGCTCAGAGCAGCTCAGGCAGGCGTAGTTGTTTCCTGTGCCTTTTTCAGCCTCTTGGGTTTACACAGTTACCTAGGAAACCTTCCTTATAACTTGATGAAGGGGTACAAGGAAAGAACTAGAGTGAGAACCCCCAGAACTCTGGAAGGAGCAGGCTTAGCTAAAATAATGAGACTAACAGCCACTGCCCCCATTTGCTGGATAATAATGACTGTCCCCTCTGTTTGCTTCTTTACCCGGGGGTCAGGTATAGTTGTCTGTATAAGAACATCACCTGTTTGGAACCTAAGGAAGTTTCTGAGATGTCTTCCAGGTCCTGCTCTTCCGGGAACAGACCCACCCAGACCAAGGAACTGACTCTACCAGTCTTAGCCCCTCCACCCCAGTCCTGCATTCCAGGAACTGACTCACCCAGTAGCCTACACCAAAAGGACGGACAGCCCTGCCCTGAAACCAGCCAGTTAGCAGACCCTGATTGTCTAATCTTTTGCCCACTGGACTATCTTTAAGAACTCTGGGACCCCATTTCTCAGGGAGGCAGATTTGAGCGATTCCTTCCCTCTCTCTGCTTAGCACTCTAAGGAATAAACTCTCTCTGCTGTGAATCCTGCTGTCTCTGGATAATGGGTTTCTCCTGAGCAGTGAGCAGATGAGCCTGGGAGAGTGGCCACACCTGGAACCATCAGGAAATGGAGAAATGGTTCCTGACAATCTGTTATGTGCCCAGCACCGAGCTTGCTTTATGGTTTAAAATTCATTTTTAGTATTCTAACTCCTTGGGGGACAGAAACATGACAAGGGGCCCACCTGTATCTTATTAGAGCTTCTTCACCAGGGGCCAGGAGATGCTTACATTCTGGGCCCCTGAGGAGAATTCTGAAAAGCTCCTCTCTAGACCAACATTCTGAGAAACTATGCTGTCTAGTTTTAAAATAGGTGTTTTGAGACTATTAGGCACCATTTACAAAATTCATTTAATCTCTACAGCTTTCCAAGTTGGAAGCATCATTATCGTCATCCCTCTTCTGCGGCTCAGAGTTTAACTAACTTGACGTGATCACACAGCTCGGAAGGTCACAGCAAGGGCTCTTCTGTCTCCAGAGTCTGCAGGAGTGGTGGCTCTTGCTAGAGCTGGAGGGGTTTTCCCTGAGCGGGTGCTGAGTTGAAGGGTTTACAGGGCTCACAGGGAGGTTCATGGCTGGAAATAGCCTCAGGGTTCTCTTCACGCCCCAGAAAAGGAGTGCCCATATGAAACAACTCTGCTGGTATTTTAATGAAACAAAAAGCAGGAAATATCAGGAGTTAGCAGGTTGCTGGGATGGCCCTAACATGCATTTAGACTGTAATGAAATGTTCATTTTCCGGATGTAAAGGAAAGCTCAAGACAGAAGTGACAGAGAAGGGCCTGCTCCTACCCACCCAGCTCCGCCAGCTGCAGAGGGGAAGCAAATGAGCTTCTATAGATGGAATCCTTTGTTTGAATAAAGGTAACTGTGGCTTCTCTTTGCTTACCCTGGGGTGACCTTGACTCTTCTCTCAAGGCAGTAACTAGGGACCCTGGAAGATTGACCTCATAGGGACGTGAGGGGACCACTGATAAAGAAAGGTCGCGAATCTGGGAGAATCAAGGGATCAAGCTGATCTTGTAAGGAATAAGGAGCCTGTGCATCTGGGAGAGAAAGGACATTTTCCTGCAAAGAGTTTCCCCTCCTTATTCTCTTTCTGTACTGCATTTAGGTAATAAGACCAAGCAATAATAAAACCACCCACCAGCCAAAGAAGGAATGACCAGACTTGCAGGCTACTTGTTTGCAGGGGCATGTTGAAGGGACAGGCCCTGAGTGGTGACATGAGTACCTCCAGGGGCCAGGAAGGTGAAGACCTGCCCCGTCCTTGGCCTCCCCAGCTGCCCAGGCACCACTTCCTTTCTCACAACTCCTCCCCCCGGGACAGGCTCCAGTTCGAGGCCCTGGCAGGATGACACAGGCACTTAGATGATTCTGCACTTTCCTTCCACTAAGCTGTCCAGCGTGTGCTCCCCTCAGGGCACTGAACACCCTCCTGTCCTGGGGACACAGGGAACAAAGAGCTGGAAGTGGCAGAGGCTGGTCTGCTTTTCTAGTGCTCTGGTCCTGTCCCCTAGGGCCCCAGCCAGGTGGTGCTTTGTGAGCGGCGACTTCCTGTTGTGTGACGTTGGTGACAGCACCATCAGTGTTCCACAGTGGGGAGGGAAAAGTGGCTACCAGTGACTCCGAGGGGAAAGACGTCTCTGCACCTTTTTCCCTCATCGCAGGCTGGGCCATGTGCTGCAGAGACTGCTTGGGAGAGGCCAGCACAGGGCGCTTGAGCTGGGACTTAGGTTTTGACTCAAAGACCTTTGAAATCTCTGTGAAGAGAGTACAACAACAATAAACTGAGGCTTTTCAAAAGTCTAGATGTGAGTCTTGGGTTTGCTAAGAGGCAATCCCTGGATATAGCTTTAGGTAACAAGGATCAGTGGTAACTTAGTTCTAGCAATACCAAGGTAACAGCCCTTTAATTATGCAAATGCAGTAGTTGACCACCTCCCTGCAGTAACCACCTCCTTAAGTTGACCTAATTTTCATAGACTGGACATGCACCACATGTGCATAGGAGGACAGCACAAGGTGGTCAGCACAAGGAGGCCTATTCCTTGTGCTGACCACCTCTATATGCTGACCAATCTGTAACAGTCCTTTGGGTGGTGAATTTACAGAGGTTCTACTGTATAGGGACATAGTAGCTGGAAGGGGAAAATGTTCTGGCTGTAAAGTGTGTATGGATGTGTCTATGTTAGAGGAATTTTCCTGATTTCTTAGGAAAACTAGATTTGCTGAGGAAAAAAGTTGACCTGTGTCAGGCTGATGCCCTCCGAAGCTACCCGTGTCCTCGTACAGTTCCTCTCCTATCAGGGACTTGCTTTTTCAAAGGCTTTATGGAGAATGTGGCACAAGCCACCTGGGGTTGGAGAGCTTGTGTGTGGAGCCCTGTAAGCAAACTCTGGGCCCTCCAGCAGAAACGCCCTACGCCAGAACGTTGGTGTCCCCACGATGGGCTCTGTTATCAAGGAGGTCCCTTTGAGTAGCTTCTTTAGTATCAAGCATTCATTAGGCTGGAATTCTTTTTTTTTTTTTTTTTTGTAGAGACAAAGTCTCACTTTATCACCCTTGGTAGAGTGGGTAGAGTGTTGTGTCCTCACAGCTCACAGCAACCTCCAACTCTTGGGCTTAGGCGATTCTCTTGCCTCAGCCTCCCAAGTAGCTGGGACTACAGGCACCCACCACAACGCCCAGCTATTTTTTTGTTGCAGTTTGGCTGGGGCTGAGTTTGAACCCACCACCCTCAGTATATGGGGCTGGTGCCCTACTCACTGAGCCACAGGCACTGCCCAATTAGGCTGGAATTCTTACCCTAAGTCCATGGACCTCCCCCAATGAGGTCAGTAAATAGAATTCAGACACTCTATGTAGTTGGATGGGTGGCAAAAACAATCTTTATTTTTACTAGCTTTTTTTTTTTTTCTCACTCTATTGCCCAGGCTAGAGTGCTGTAGCATTAGACTTAGCTCACAGCAGCCTCAAACTCCTGGGTTCAAGCCATCCTCCTGTCTCACTTCTGAGTAGCTGGGACTACAGGCGCCACCACAAAGCCCAGCTAGTTTTTCTATTTTCAGTAGAGACAGGTCTCTCTCTTGGTCGGGCTGGGCTCCTCCTGCCTTGGCCTTTTACAGTGCTAGGATTACAGGGGTAAGCCACCGCGCCTGGCCTTATTTTTACTAACTTCTGAATGAAATTTAGTATTTCCCTCAATAATGAGGTAGATAAGAAACTTCAATAGTGTTAGCAGAATTTATGACTTTGTCACCAAAGGAAATGGGAACTATTTCCGTATCACTTTACCCTTGTTGGTGCTATCTTGAAATACTGTTTACTTCATTACTGCTTCCAAACTGTGTAGCCACTAGATCTTGCCGCCGGAACCTAACCAGATAAAGCCAAACTTCTTGTTGGCACTAGGTGATAGAGTTATTTGTAGGTGGTTTGCACCGGAACAGGCTGACTCCTTGGCTTGGGCATCCTCGAAGCCTGTGAGCTACTGATCTCTTCGGGCCAAGTTGACACCCACACAGTATTTTGAGCCCCTGTACCTACCCTGAACACAACTCGTTTCACCAGTGAAAACTAATACCTCACATTTATTATGCTAATTAACAAGCCCTCTGGTGTTAATATGAAATAAAGATAGTTGAAGTTTTAGTGCTGTCACTCTCTGGTTAGATCTTTTTTACTTACAGTTCTGCTTAGAATCTTTCGAATGTGTCTCTTGGGAGTACATTTCTTTCTTTCTTTTTTTTTTTTTTGAGACGGAGCCTCAAGCTATCCCCCTGGGTAGAGTGCTATGGCATCACAGCTCACAGCAACCTCTAACTCCTGGGCTCAAGCGAGTCTCCTGCCTCCACCTCCCAAGTAGCTGGGACCACAGGTGCCCACCACAACGCCCCGCCATTTTTTGGTTGCAGCTGTCATTGTTGTTTGGCGGGCCCAGGCTGGGGATTCGAACCTGCCACCTTAGGTGTACGTGGCTGGCGCCTTAGCCGATTGAGGCACAAGCGCCGAGCTGGGAGTACATTTCTTTTAGGGGACTCCAAAAGAAAATTAACTCCTAGTGTGTAGAGTACTACCTATGTTGAAATAATATAAAGTGCATGAGAGCAGTGTAACACAAAATAAAGGCTGACCTAGAAGTTTGGTAGAAATTGTAGGTTGTATGACACCCAGTGAATCCTTGCACTTCTTTTAGGTAGCTAAACATCAAACTTTCCCCCGAATTTACAGTTGAAACCACTTGGGAAACAGTACCTGGTAGATGGGCTCCTGGACTACTAAACCCCTTGGTCAAAGTGGACTGTTGAAGCAGTCCCTCCCAAACTCTATAACGCCTCATTATTAGAATAAGAGTTTGTTGGAACAGGACGTTGCTGTTGCATCTTTTTGCTCTTTCCTTGGACGGAAACATATTATTGCACAGAAAGTCAGCAGATAGGCTCAGAGCCTGTGGCTCAAGTGGCTAAGGCGCCAGCCACATACACCTGAGCTGGCGGGTTCAAATCCAGCCCAGGCCTGCCAAACAACAATGATGGCTGCAACCAAAAAATAGCCGGGCGGGCGCCTGTGGTCCCAGCTACTTGGGAGGTGGAGGAAGGAGACTTGCTTGAGCCCAGGAGTTGGAGGTTGCTGTGAGCAGTGATGCCACAGCACTCTACCCAGGGGGACAGCTTGAGGCTCTGTCTCAAAAAAAAAAAAAAAAAAAGAGAAAGCCAGCAGATAAATGCTGAATGGCTGCCTTGGCCTGCTCTTAGCTACGTATTGGAAGTGTCTTAGTCCCAAAGGCACTAGATCTAGCTAAATATAGCCAAGGTTTGAACCCAAGAGCAGGGGATGCCAATCTTTACCCTTTGGTATCACTTTCAAAAGTAAAGAGGCTCTTCAATGCCCTTTAGCAACTAGAGATACAGGATTCAGTTTTTTTCCCTTTTGAAACTGAACTGCTTTTTGGCCAGAAATAATACAGTCATTTAAAACCTTAACATTATTAAGGCAAGAAGAACCCACAAAGAGTGTTTGGTCCACCTTCCCTATTTAACAGATGAAGAAATAAAGGCCAAAAGAGATATAGGGTGAACATCCTTAATGCAAATCTAAAATTCAAAATGTTCAAAACTCTAAACGTTTTTGAGTGTACCATTATGGCACAGTGGAAAATTCCACACCTGACTTCATGTGATGGATTACAGATAAGAAGAAGGCACACAACACTCAGTTCAACTTTGTGTTTATTATTAATGGTATGTCATGTTTTACTATTAAGTACTTATGTGTGAGTAAGTGTAAGAAAATGCTTGTTTATGGTTAGCATATATTATAAATTCAGAGTCAGGACTGATGGTGACACTGAGAAAACACAGATTGTCCACATGGGTGGCTGAGATCATTAAATATAAATAAACTTTGTTTTAAGCACAAAATTATTAAAAATGTCATATAAGGTTACCTTTAGGCCATGTGTATGACATGTTCATAGTATATGAAACATAGGTGAATTTTATGTTTAGACTTGGGTCCCGTCCCCAGGATATCTCATGTATATATGCATATATTCCAAAACCTGAAAATAATCCAAAATGTAAAACACTTCTAATACTAAGCATTTTGGAAAATGGATACTCAAATTGTAGTTTAATGACTATATAGCAGGTATGCTGACCAGTCTTTCCTTCAACACAGAGATCCAGTTCCTGCTGAGATAAGACAGTAGACGATGATGAAATTGTAGCTTCACAGCAAATACGGAGCCTTTGTACTAGCAATAACCACTCAGAAAATGTGATGGGGAAAGGATCTCACTTACAGTAGCAGAAAAATTATATAATTCTCTGGGTAGATTTTTTTCTTCACATCATATCATCCATAAAAATAAATTCTGATTGGATTAAAGGTCTAAGCATGAAGAAAAAAATTATAAAGTTTTAGAAGAAACAAAATAAGAGATTACTTTTTTTTTTTGAGACAGAGTCTCACTTTGTCATACTTGGTAGAGTACTGTGACATCACAGTCACAGCAACCTCATTTTCTTGGGTTTAAGCAATTCTCTTGCCTCAGCCTCCCAAGAAGCTGGAACTACAGGCACCTGCCACAATGCCTGGCTATTTTTTTTTGTTATAGTTGTCCTTGTTGTTTAGCAGGCCTGGGCTGGGTTCGAACATGCCAGCCCCAGTGTATGTGGCTGGCGTCCTACCTGCTGAGCTACAGGCACCGAGCCAGGAGATTACTTTTATGATCTCTCAGTAGGAATGAATGATCTTTGAATAATGTGTAGAACACAAGATTCAAAATCATAAAAAGATCTACAGAGTTGACTGAATAAGAATTTAAAACACTGTAAACAAAGGCAAAGGACAAACAATAAGTTAAGAGAAATTGTTTACAAAATATACAACAAGCAAATCCACAATATATAAAAAATTTTAACAAATAAATAGAAAAAAACTCAGGTAAGTCAATTAAAAATGGACAAAAGACTTGGTGCCTATGACTTAAGCGGCTAAGGCGGCAGCCACATACACCTGAGCTGGCAGGTTCAAATCCAGCTTGGGCCCACCAAACAATAATAATGGCTGCAACCAAAAAAAAAAACCATAGCCGGGCATTGTGGCGGGTGCTGTCCTCCTAGCTGCTTGGGAGGTGGAGGCAGGAGAATCACTTGAGCCCAGGAGTTGGAGGTTGCTGTGAGCTATAATGCCACAGCACTCTACCCAGGGCGATAGCTTGAGGCTCTGTCTCAAAAAAAAAAAAAATGAACAAAAGATATGAACTGGTCAATCATATAAAAAATATATATTTTCATATGAACAGATGATTTTATTTATTTTTAAATTATTTATTTATTATTATTATTATTTTTTAGAGATGGGGTGTCATTACATTGCCCAGGCTGGAGTGCAGTGGCTATTCACAGGTGCAATCCCACTACTGATCAGCATGGGAGTTTTGACCTGCTCTGTTTCCAACCTGGGCTGGTTCACCCCTCCTTAGGCAACCTGATGGCCCCCTGCTCCCGGGAGGTCACCATATTGATGCCAAACTTAACGCAGACACCCAATCGGCATAGTGCATTACAGCCAGAACTCCTGGACTCAAGCAATCCTCTTGTCTCAGCCTGCTGAGTAGTTGGGACTATAGGCGTGTACCACCATGTCTGGCTGAACAGATGAATTTAGAAAAATAGATTTTAATTGTGGCTTTCAGAGCACACTCAGCTTCAGAACCATCCTGAAAAAAAGATAAAGGATGGTGTTTGGGGAAATGAGTTTTCCAGAAAGTTGGAAAGGTATGTTTAGGGACACCTGGATTTGTTAAGTTTGTTTTCAAGAACCAAGACAGAGGCTGGAATGGTGGCTCACACCTGTAGTCCTAGCAGTCTGGGAGGCTGAGGCTGGAGGATTGCCTGAACTCAGGAGTTCTAGACCATCCCCAGCAAGAGTGAAACCTCATCTCTAAAAAAATAGCTGGGTACTGTGGTGGGCACCTATATAGTCCCAGCTACTTGGGAGGCTGAGGCAAGAGAATCACTTGAGCTCAGGAGTTTGAGGTTGCTGTGAGCTACGATGCTACAGCACTCTACTGAGGGTGACAATGTAAAACTCTGTTTCGAAAATAAAAAATAAAAAGAACCAGGACAGCACAAGGTTAGTAACATTCCCATAGACAGAAATATGGCTTGCGCATATAAAAGTCTTCCTTTTCTTTTGAGACAGAGTTTTATTTTGTTGCCCTCGGTAGAGTGCTATGGTGTCCTAGCTCACAGCAACCTCAATCTCCTGGGCTTAAGCAATCCTCTTGGCTTCAGCCTCCCAAGTAGTTGGGACTAAAGGTGCCCAGAATGCCCAGCTGGTTTTTCTATTTTTAGTAAAAACAGGGTCTTACTCTTGCTCAGGCTGATCTTGAACTCTTGAGTGCAGGCTATCCACCTATCTCAGCTTCCCAGAGTGCTAGGATTACAGGTGCGAGCCACTGTGCCCAGTCTACACGTCTTCTTTTTTTTTTTTTTGAGACGGAGCCTCAAGCTATCCCCCTGGGTAGAGTGCCATGGCATCACAGCTCACAGCAACCTCCAACTCCTGGGCTCAAGCGAGTCTCCTGCCTCAGCCTCCCAAGTAGCTGGGACCACAGG